>JASAND010013335.1:0-28145 GCA_030248195.1 Trissonchulus latispiculum
GAAAGAACAAACGAAACTAAGATTGTCACTACAGCACCTCCGACCCGAAAAATTCGGGCCCGAGGTGGGGATCGAACCCACAACCTTCGGTTAACTAGACCGACGCTCTACCGATTGAGCCACCCGGGCACAATCGAACCAAGCTTAAGTTGGAATTCGTTCCCAAACTGTAGTGACATTTTAGAAGACGATTTCGCGCCAGCCCACACAGTCTGATGGGAGCAAACCTCGACCGTTTCAAACCGTAATGGGCAAGACAAATGAAAGAACAAACGAAACTAAGATTGTCACTACAGCACCTCCGACCCGAAAAATTCGGGCCCGAGGTGGGGATCGAACCCACAACCGAATCAATTTCCGGATCCAGAAAGTTGGAACACAGGACAAGCCGGATGTGGTTCACATCGTGAAGATCAAACCATATCATGAACGGCCAGTCCAGGTTCCAACTCAGCAGTTACATTAAGCCTTGGTCAGGTCCAAGAAGGGTAGGGCATCCTACCTTTAAGTTGGTCAGGATGCAAATCAACATGCTTGTGGTTAAAACCATCATGGGAAATTTGAATGGTAACCCGGTGATGTTAGTAAGGAGCGTATGTTTGGTCATATACGTATGTTTGTTGTAAGATTAGCTACCTTATAACACTCATGAAGGATAACGTATGTGTGTGCACTCAAGGTCATCGACACATTGTCACTCAAGGACATCGAGAAGCAGATGGCTCTGCTGGAAAGCCAACGCCAAGTCGCCCTGCAGAAGATGCACAGTCAGTCCTTAGCATCTTTGGACACTGCTTCGTCAGTTGCTGAGTCATCTCAGTCAACTTCTACGAAATCGAAGAAACGGAATCGTGGGAATTCCAAGAAGAACCCGCGTGGGACTCAGTCAGCCCAGTCTGCTACGGAAACTGACGAGCCTTCCGAAAAACCATCACGACGAGGAACTCGTACTGCTGCTAAAAACCAGAAGGCGGGGCCGGCATTGGCTACCCCTACTGTGGTGGATCTGGAATCTGTTACGCCAGCAACAGGCACACCAACCACCCAGCAGAAGGTACCCATGGGCGAAGTCGCTGATGCTCAGCTGAAAGCTGGCCAGCTCATGGTGGTCGACGAGGTCAACGAGGAACGGGAAGTTCTGTCAGCGGACGCAGCGGAATCGCTAGGAGTCCCACCTCGACGGGCAGCAGGAATGGACGACGTGGTTCAGAGCGTCCCGATGGTCGCGGATGGCCACGAACATTCCTTGCCCCTCGACCGTAACCCAATTATCATGACTCCTCCGGAGAAGGTCACCGCACTTTCATACGAACTGCCACATAAGGAGGACATCGAAGCCATTCCTGGTAATCTACAGGAAAAAGCCAAAGAACGTCTTTACGGCGTGGCTACTTATCATGAATATCTGAAGGCGGTCCTCATGGGACGGGAGAAGGACTTCGATATCGCACATCCTGATGCCTGCCTGATCGAAGCCATCAATGATGTCACCGTAGTGAAGGAGCCGGAGAAATATCAGCGGTTCTGTGCGGACCAACTACCTCTGCCAGACCAATTTCAACCCCTGCGGTTGATCAGGACCCTTAAGGGTCTATTTGACGCTACTCCGGATATCCTGGCCACCTATCAGGCAACGGGCGTCGTTGCGATAGATATCGAAGGCGGTGCTTACGCCCAGTTCGCCAATAAAATGGACGCGACTGTCGCCATGATCCAAATTGCTGGTCCAGTTCCAGCAAAACATCCTAAAGTTTTTATGATCATGGTTAGCGAAATTCTAATGTCAGTTTCGGACTACTATTCCGTCCTGTATGCCTTGAAGATCATCCTGCATCCGCCTGAGCCGGTTTATATGGTATTTGCTGGTGGGCAGGCTGATTTTCTCCGATTAGCCAAATTCTGCGGCATCACAGGTATGGAGACCTACGCAGCAGAACTGGGAGCGGTCGTCGCGCAATCGGTGCCCTACATCAAGAAGCGCCGAGAATTGGACGCTAGCGTTCCTGTGGTCCCCTGGGAGAACATCCCCGATACCACCAAGGAATGCTATATCAACAGCCACTTTTCCCTAAATAAGATTTGTAACTATTGCGACGTGCCTTCTCCGAAGGGACTTCAACCGGAAAACTTCAAGGGTTGTGCGGTTCGTCCGTCTTTGAAGGAAGCCCAATATGTCTTGGCGGACATCTTGGCCATTTATGCCTGCCTGGTCAAAGTGGCCAATGCACTGCCCCTGGATGAATGGATCCAGGTCATCTATCTTAACAGTGCGCAGTATACTTTCTCGCCTGACCTTTGGGCGAAAATAAACAAGGAGGCAGAACTAGGGCTCGGCCCACTGGTACAGGCTAAGATGTTCACGCCACCAAAAGCCCAATCGTCGGACCTGCAACCGACATGCCAACTGGAATTCCGGAAGAAGCTGACCATCAAACGAGCGTCGGTGAAGTATCTCAAAGGAGGCTTCGCCTGGTCATTGTCCGTTTCTGAGGCGGAAGGAGGCAACGCTGCCCATCCGCTTCGGGAAGTGTCCTGGGTGCTTCTGATGGAACTTTTGACTAACTTTTACGAACTGAAGTACCTGACTCTGCGGCGACGTGATGACATACTGGATTTCAACTGGTATGCGGCCGTCGCAGGGCGTCGTCATCATGCTGATCCGAATGATACTCCGGCGGATTTGCCACCGGAAACGGCCCATCAGTTTCTTCGGTCGGATGATCGGCCTTCGGATGGATCGGAATGGTCGTCCACGCCTCCGAATGAACAGACCATGGCTGATGAACCAGAATCGCTGGTGGAAGCCAGGAAGGCAGCTCAACGACGAGAGAAGGAGACGCGTCTGCCACCCCTGCCAAAGAAACTGCCACCACTGACTCATTTCTATGAGGGAACTGGTGATCCCAGAAAGAAGGAGCTACCTCCAGTGACGTATTCGGGCGGTCATCGCTATCTGGAGGAACAGCCTACCTATCAGACGGCGAGGTCATCCCGACCGGCTGAAAGTGCGGTCACCACTAGTCCGCGACGGACCAGGTCGTCTACCCGTTTGCAGGCATCTGCGAGCCTGGCCCAGGTAACAGTGGAAGACGACGAAGTGGTGGAGGTATCCGATTCGGAAACGGAATATCAGCCTGATGAGCAACAACTATCGGTAGAATTTGGAGCTCGGCCTGGTACACCCACAGAAGAAGACGCTCAACGTCAACAGGGGACTTTCCAGCCGACCCTCCTGGAAGCCTGTGCACCCAGGCTCACGATGGCCATTCCAGCCACCCAACCTGGCTGGCATCCACCAATGACTGAACAACAGCGAGCACGGCTAGCTTCGCTGGCCGCAGGGATCCGAGTTCCTCGCACGTTGGGCTCAACCCCATCGTCGAGTGGAGCTCCTACGACCGTGGACGAGGTACTGGCCCAACATGGAGATATCCCCCATGTCGCCTATCAGGAGGCCAAACGCTTTCTGGTCTCTTGTGGGGAACGTCCTGGTGGTGTGACGGGCCCGACTGCCTATTCCCCAGATTTATATCACTGGAAGCTGGAGCAGCCCATGATCACCAGCCAATTGGCCACGTCGACGGACCCTTCGACAGGAGTCCAGTCGTCGACAAATGTCTCCATGGTGAGGGTTCAACCCTATATCCAGGTCCTGGTCCCTGAATCTATACTGACTTTAAATGCCCTATACAGAGACTCTCCCATTGGCGTTATTCAACCAAAACGCCATATTTACGTGGTGGGACCCCCTGCGGACCCCGAAATGTCCGGCTATGATCCTGAGTTCTTCTTCAGGATGGTTGGTCAGGGTCACCCGGTTTTCTGGGTAATCTATCGGGAGGTCCCCGTGGATGGGTCGGGCCCTGCTTTGCGGTGGCCCAATTTGGTCATCCTTTATCGGCAACGGGATGGTGGTGCGATGGCCCATGGCGTTTTGCCTTACATCAACACCCTGAACTCTCTGATCGTCGGGGACACAAACTTTTCACAGGTGATGGGTCCTATGTTCCTGAGCAAGGAACAGAAGGTGGAACTTATGGAGGTGATGCAGTTGGCGGAACTGCAGGGACTTAATCCGGTCATGGTCATGCGAGAGCATGATGGTCTGTCATCGCGACCCGCCAGAGGGGAGACCACGGTGCCAACCACCCCCGTACCTATCTGACTTTGTGGTTCCTCAGGCCCGTCCAACCGGCGACGTGATGATGGGGCCGTCTGTCATCCGGACTTTGATGGAAAAGACGACTCCTCCCTCCTCGGTGGTCACCTCGGGACCCGTGACTCGATTCGGCACGAAACTTCGTCGTGTCGAGTCATCACAGGGAGGAACTAGTGGTGGCAACGCCCGGTCTGCACCCAAAACCCCGTTGGCTGGAGCGGAAGCGGCCAAACCTGGAATGGCTGCGTCCGACTCGAACTTTTTCGGCGGTATTACTGGTTCAGGACGGGGCCGTGGCTATCGTCCATACGGATCCGACTCGGATTCATCCGTTGCAACCGCTATCACGGCTTCTACTACTCCTCGAAGCCACATGCCACGATCGTCAACTCCTGGTATGGTGTCATACATCCCTCTGGAGGAACCACCCAGGGATTCTCCGGACCACGACAGGTGGGAGGCCTCTATCACGGTCACCGGGACAATCAACCACTAACCTCACGATCTCAGCGGTCGCCTCGGCGGGAGGCATCACGCCCTCCTCCTTCAATCGAACCTCGTGATCACTCGCGATCACACCGTCGAGAACGATCAACGGACCGTCACCGTCGACGATCAGCATCTCGTCGACGAGGTTCCCGTTCCGCGTCACGAACACCTCGTGATCGCCGACCGGAGTCTCGAGATGACCACCATCGGTACCCGTCAACGAGTCGTCATCATGACCGACGGTCTACACGTGACCGTTCACCGTCGGCTCGTCGTCGTGAGTCCGACCGTCATCGGAAGTCGTCACGAGATCGCTATTCGGAAGAGCGGAATCGCTCGACCGGCCAACATCATGAACGCGAGCGTCGCGAAGATCGTCGCGAAGACCGTCGCCCTCCGGCCTATCCGATCAAACGTCGTGAAGAGTCTCGTCACGATCGTGATCGTCATCACGCCGCTGATACGTTGAGTCGGTCACGACCGAAATCAGAGGCTTATCGTGTCCCTAAAGTCAAAACCATCAAGAAAGCGGACGGAAAATCCTCGGCTATTCGGGAATTGCCACCTGAATATCCGTCGAACTATACCAGAGACAATTTTCCACCGTTTCGGGTCTATTTGGTTACCGTCCTCTGCGACATGCTTAATCAGGATATCGCGAAGCAGGTATCCCGTGGGACGGAGGACCCGATTTATGACCGATTTGTGATCGAACAACCGACACCGTCGAAGATCGCGGCCATCAAATTGGACCGTTGGCCTGATCACCCCATCATCTATATGCGGGACAATAATCTTCAGTGGAAGCCCCACAACATCCCGGGCGACCCTCGTGAGAAGAACCTGCATCCTTGGGTGGTCCTGTTCCGTGAGGAGGTCCTCAAGTGGATGGTGGATAACGTTCATTATACCCAACGGCTCCCGGAAGATTTCCTGGATATTATCTGGAAGAGGATGTGGGACCGCGATTCTCAGCTGACGAACCACATGAAGGCTAAGCCTGAAAAGGTCACGACTGGTGGTAAGATCAACTGGCACTCACGATGGCAGATATTGGACTACCGTGATCGCTACGGGAAACTCTACAAAGGTTTTCCTGTCAATCGGGTATCGTCAACTGCCCGATGGGCCAACTGTGTGGCAACGGCAGCTTTGGTGCCGGAATTGTTCCGGTACCCTCATCTGATTCGACGGCACGAATTCCGCGAATTCTATTGCTGCCATATGCATAGCCGTCGTTTGCGAACCCGATGCATGACCATCAAGAAGGCCATGCTGGATTACCACCGTCCCAACGTCGCGGGCATCGCGAACGTTGATGAAGGCTATTTCCTCAATTTCTATCTAGGGCCGGAATATGCCTTTTCCTTCATGTTCAGGCACCAGCCGTTCATCAATCTGCCGGTGGAACAGTTCGAAGGTATTGCCAGTCTGATGTCGTCATGGACCTTGTGAGGGATCATCCGGTCGCGATGGCTTTGCTATCAAACATAGCACGGATCAGGCCATTGCCGCTCTGCCCGATTGTCGCCTCCAGCGATGGCAGTCAGGTCCCGATCAGCTCACTCAGCGGCTGATCATATTCCATGTCTTCTACCATTGCCCTGATATGCAGGAGTTCCTGGTCCAGACGATTGGGAGCTACTACTGCAAGGCTTCCACGGACCCTTGGTGGGGGATTGGTGTGAAGGTTCCTCGGGGCTTTAAGCCTGATGACTTGCTGTTCGACGGCAAGTACAACTGGCTGTTCAACACCAAGAATTGGTCAGGCCTCAACATTCAGGGGTCCCATTATACGGAAGTGGGACTATGGTTCATGCAGGCTGGACCCGACGAGCTGTGGGAGGACCGGTTCGACCGAATTCCCTTGTCCGGAGCCCGGCTCAATGCCTACCTTGACGTGGTCCGTCAGCGCATTGCGGTGGCCGCGGAGCGCTACACAAAGGGTCTGCCAGCGCCTCCTTTCTTTCGTACGGAACCACCATTGGCCCTGATGAACCAGCCCATTGACATGCCGGTCAACCGGGACGGCATTCACATTGTTGGCTGTGCCCCTCCGGGTGAGGAGAAAAACGTTTTTCATCCCTCCGTGGCCTTGACCCTGTGGAATCCATTGGAACCTCATCCCCAGGACCACCATCGGCCCACGGACATTGTCATGCTGGAGTATTGAGCGAGTCGGCATCGACCCTCAAGCTTCGGAACCATGAATCTCCATCATTTATGACCATTTCCCACGGAAAGATTCCTTTCCTGATGTGACTTTTCTTTCTTCTGGCATCTTCTTGGGTCTGATCCATGTCGCCCACCATGCTGACGGCTCGGCCGATGTCAGAAATTGGAATTGGAATTCTCCTCTTGATCAAAATGATCCTGACCGCTATATTAGGTCTTTGTTTTATCATTTTTTGTCGTGACAGTGACACTTCTATCTACATTCCATATATATATAATATGTTATTTTGTATTTTATCTACGGACTTGGAATTTCCTATGTTGTTTAGTTTCTACGAACTTGTAATCTTCGTATTTTCTATATTTTGTATTTGTTAGTTTTCTTTGAAAGTATTTACTTACGAGCCTAATCTCTTGTTATGTGCACAGTGTAAATTTAGGTATGTACGTATTTTCTTTGAATTGGAATCTTTTTCTAAATGTCTACGAATCTATTATTTCGTGAGTTATTTTCGAACCTGTTATTTTCTTGTTTACTTATTTTTGAACCTATAATCTTCCTGTAATTTTAATTTTGAAACTGTATTCATCTGTATTTTCTATGTTAGCAATATGTATGTCGTATAATAACCAAAATTTTTCTAGTAGTATTAATCTATGCCGATGTTGTTTGCTCAGTATTTGACCAGTGCCGTATTTTTGCGAGGATTCGATCCATACTGTATTATTATAACTGCCATATTTGCCTTATATTGTCAGAAATCCCAGTGATGGCATTATCATATGAAAATACGAAATTTTTACCATGGGAGGGTGGTGTTTTTATTCCCCTAGGACCTCACCCTAACGGTGTGTCTTTCTATGGTAACTTTATTATTATGATTATTATTATCACAGGCTGTTTGCCTTGTCGAGCGAAGGCCTGATAAACCTTAGCTTGGCATGGTTTAACTTAAATTTATTAATATTTTATCTGAAAGTTCAACTTATTTTCTTGTTATCTTAATATTTTAACACACTCGTTTGACTATACATTCCAAAGGAGGGTAACTCCTCTTTCCCATGAGTTGCTTTTGGAAAGTCAGTGTATTTTCATATTAGCTACTTAATTCCAAATAATTTACGGTTCTACTAATACGTGTATTTTTGAATATGCATAATTTTGGTCAGTTTGTGCTTTAATTTGTGATTGTTACTGGCGTAGCTAGTATATGTTTATTCCACTGTAAACATGCCGTATTTAATCACTTGTTTTTTTGTATTATACTTATATACGTAGATTTGCGTAGATTTGACTAGTTTAGCCTGATTTAGTATAGCTTTGTGACTTGCAGTTTGACAGTACTAGTATACTGTAGTATACTGTAGTGTACTAGTATTTGTAGCAGCATTGCTCTGTACGATGTGTGATTGTTTTGAGAGCTCGGCTCACGTACCAGTTCGAATTTGAACAGTGATCCTCTCGGGAGTTCGGATGGCGAGCCCTGGGAAGATGTAACGGATTAAGGTTGGAATGGTCAACCTTTCCGTTGTTGGTTATGTCACTAGGCTAGCTACCTGATTGGCTTAGTGTATCATCATCAAAAAGGGGCTGGGTTTACTTTGCAAGTCACGTAGCTCCCCCAACGTGTACGTTTGGGATTGGGTGGGTTCCCCCCTTGCTATGTGATTGGGGGGCAAATTCTCACTAGGGGGCGCTCGTGGGAGGGCTCAACCCAACACTCGCTTCCCCCCTTCAGTCTTGTACTTTCTTTCAACGTGAACGCTCCTATTATCCCTCTCTGCTATTATCCCCTAATTTACTGTGTATATAATTGGCCCCCTTCTCTCCCGTGGGATTGACACTGGTACGTTGGCCTTATTGGCCTTGTCACTGTAAGTTCATATTTTGTGTGATTGTCTTGTGTAACTGAGGGCCCGGCCCATAACTGTATTTATTACTCTTTATAATAATAATATTTGTTGTTTCTTTATTAAATTGTTGCTACTCTTTTTAGTTAGGTTTGAGTCTACTGAGCTCCTGCTAGGTAGGTAGGTCCTGTTCGAATCCATAATTAGTGAGAGTGAAGAGACATTTTTTCACTTAGGGCAGGCTTCTACCCGGTTTACATCTGGCGAGGCTGTCCCGACCGTCTCCTGTAGTCGGTTCGTTGTCTATTTGTGTACGGTCTCCGCATCCGTCAGGTTTCGGGTGTGGTAACGGTGCTTGTCCGTAGAATCCGGTACTTGCCCCGCTACATTCTTATTGAACTCCGTTATCGGTTGGGCAGTACGGCCAACGGCTGGTATCTGAACTGCCGTTGGCTGTTGGTCGATACGAAATTCAGCGAAGCGAACATGGCGCCCAGCAGCTGTTGATCGACCGTTCATTAATCATTTTTCCGGATGGACTTTATTTTGTTTTTATGCTGTCTTACGAAATTGTCTTGCTTAATGTTGCACACATGCGGCCCTCTTCAATTAAACTAGTTATGTACTGATTTTGCCGTAACTGGTACATTTGAAATACCTTTTGTTAAAATTTTGTTAAAACAGAACCGCTTAAATACACATCAATAATTCATACTAGCACGCATAATCCGTGCTATCTTTGACACTACCAGCGACATACAAACATTCACATGGGACATTTGGCCCAATAGATGTTTACAGGGTCACGGCTAGGGTAAGAGAAGTCTACTTTTAGAGGTCTCAAACAACAGCGTTAAAGAGCATAGTTTCCCTTTGATTTCATAACAAAGAGTAGTGTCCTTACTGTTATGCATTATATGCCCGTGCCTGCAATTGAACGTAACATTGCACAGAAGACAGTTAAATTTAAAGTAATTTAGAGTTAAATAAAACATTATGCAAAAAATACTTTGAAAATAAGCTTTAGTATACCTCGGACCGGAAGGAAGCATTACTTAGGCCTCAATGAGTGCCTGGTAAATGCTCCTCAATAATGCCGTGTTTTGGAATACAATGGAAGATGTCAGAGCCTATCAGCACATTAAACTATCAACTAACTCCACGAAACATGATAAACTTATCTTATCTTCTTTATAATCGCTTAATTATATTTTCTGATGATTTGGTTGCTGCATCTATGAAACAGGTTACTGTAGAACTTTGTAAACCGATATATGTTGGATCTTCTGTATTGGAACTGTCTAAATATTTAATGCATGATTTTCATTATTTAATGTATGATTTTCATTATAACTATAATACTATATTATACCAAAGTATGAAAATAATTTAACCCTATTGTTTACTGATACGGATAGCTTATGCTATCACATTGTAACTGATAATGTGTATAATGACGTTGCAAGATATTGATTTATTTGATACTTGTGAACCCTGAGGATCATCTTTTATACTCAACACAAAACAAGATGGTGTATGGAAAAATAAAAGATGAGACTATTAAGGGTAGTCCTATTGTAGCTTTTTATAGTAAACGCGCTAAGGCATTAGCACTTGTATGTGGGAGTAATGAGAAAAAATTAAAAGGCATTAAAAAGTCAATCGTTAAGAAGGGGGTTCATTTCAAACATTATTTTTCAACTATTTTCGATGGGAGTACTATGTATTGTCATATGAACTTTATTAGAAGTGATAGACATAACTTGTATAGTGTGCCATGTTAATAAGAAAGGGTTATCTCCTTTTGATGATAAGAGATACTTGTTAGATGATACTAGTTATAGATACTAAAGTCTGACCAAAAATTCTTGGAACCGAACTGTGAGCGCTTGTCCTGAGTTAACCTTTGAAGGTAGTCTATATAAAGTATATATTTTTAGAAACCTCAGGAGGAGGAGCATCCGGTTAAACCATCATATCCGGTCTATATCCGGTTGCCGGATGCCAAATCGATAGAAACGCTTCAGATTCGGAAATAGAATGCTAATTAATTCATACTCTAGCATATTGATCCTTGGCCCAAGGCATCCTCGAAAATCCGCTCACATCCGGTCCATGTCTGGTAACCGGGTGTCTAGGTCACAAAAACTGTACAGCAAGATGGGTAGGTAGGTAGGTAGGTTCGCTGACTGAAATTTTAGATTCAGCGGGTCGAAATTAGTCTATATACGAAGTTTTGTCCAAATTGTACCAAAATTGCTTGATTTATCGTCGTATCCGGAGTGAAAAAACGGAAAAATCGGTTTTTCCGGTCTGGTGCTCGGAATCGCGCATACAAAATGTTAGTTTTTGGCACAATGAATATTTGGGACACTACTTTTATTTTACCGGTGTCAAAGCAATCGAATATCCGGTCGATTTCCGATACTGAGCTTTGAAATTTGAGATTTCATGGGCATTTTATCTCAGCATCCGATTGGTCAGAAGTCAGAAGTCAAATTATTTCATTGAAATGATATTTCGTCTATCCCTAACAAACATCAGCCTCAAATTACTTCATATCTGCTGTAATTTTTGAATGATAGCGTTTTAAAAGTGGGCTGATTTTGCTGGTTTTGTCTATTTGTTAAACCGAACATGAGATTTGATCCTATACGCTTAGCTTTGTCGCATGCCATATAAGTTATTTTTGAACCATTTTTAAAACTCCATCATTCAAAAGTTACAGCAGATATGAAGTAAATTGAGGTTGTGGCTTGTTAGGGATAAACCAAATGACATTTTAATGAAATAATCTGACCCCCGGACCAACCGGATACTGTGATAATAGCCCATGAAATCTCAAATTTCAAAGTTCAGTACCGGAAATTGACCGGATATTCGATTACTTTGACACCGGTAAAATGAAAGTAGCCTCCCAAATATTCATTGTGCCAAGAACTAACATTTTTTTATCCGCGATTACAAGCACCAGAGCGGCAAAACCGAGTTTTTCCGTTTTTTCACACCGGATACGGCTATAAATCAAGCAATTTGGTCCAAATTGGACAAAACTTCGTATATAGACTAATTTCGACCCGCTGAATCTAAAAATTCAGTCAGCGAAACTGTACCACCTACCCATCTTGCTGTACAGTTTTTGTGACCTAGACATCCGGTTACCGGACATGGACCGTGAGCGGATTATAGAGGATGTCTTGGGCCAAGGACCAATATGCTAAAGTATGAATTAATTAGCATTCTAGTTCCGAATCTGAAGCGTTTTTATCGATTTGGCATCCGGCAATCGGATATAGACCGGATTTGATAGTTTTACCGGATTCTCCTCCTCCTGAGGTTTCTAAAATTATATACTTTATATAGACTACCTTCAAAGGTTAACTCAGGACAAGCGCTCATATTTCGGTTCCAAGAATTTTTGGTCAGACTTTAGTTATGCATATGGGCATTATAAACTATAAAAGTTAATGTTGTAAGCAGTGTCACTGTATTTATTGGTAAAAAACAAAAAACCGTAAGGTAGCCTTGAGTCGTCTGATGAGACCCAATGCCAGGGGTCGAAACAGTTTAACAAAGAGACTTTCTTACTAAAGGTGCATTTAGAGAAACAATGGAAAATGTGAAATGTTAGCTATAGTAATTGATCACTAAGCTGGAGAAACTAGTGATAGCTGAAGCGAGAATCATTAATCAAAATAAAGGCGTGCTTGGAGAAATGATGGAAAACGTTAAGGCGTGAGTCTTGATATATACCTACTAGCGGAATCGGTTACCACCTTGATAGGATCTACAGTCTAGGACAGTTTGCTGCTATTGAGGAGACTCGGGGGTAGATTATATATGTTAAAACAACTGTTAGTCCGGAGCTAGTAGGCTTCGTAAAATCGGGTGCTCTTTTTGCACTAGAAGGTGTCCGGATCACCTAGATTTTGAACTGGCAATGGCTCCGTATTTGTGGTCAGACCCCCATTTTATATTTACTCTCGTTGTCGAATTGAGGTCGACAGATTGAGGTCATTTTAAAGACAGATCCGTCAATCTCGACACTAGGTGCTGATAATAAACTAAATATAGTTTTGTTTAGTTATGCTATCTTTCCTGCTACCAGCTCCATCTGAACAGAGTTTGCAACTGCTCTGATCCTCGAGTCATCCCAGAGCAAAATTATACTAAATTCCCATCATGCATAAAATCGTTTCCTACAAGTACGTTGAAATTACAGTGACTAAAACAATACAGCGTGTACGTGTTTGTATTGCAGCTGCTAGGGAGCAGAAAATGCAACAGTGTCCAACTATCATTACATTATCACTGTTGCATGAGCTAAAACGTTGCTTAATATAACGGAAAGCAGTATAAACAGCTATAAGCGAGTATAAGCTTCCATTAATAGATATTATTTAACGTTTGTTTCCTTTTTCAGTGATTTGCTTACAAGATTTTAAAGATACCTTTGATCAAAATAGTTCGTCTGCTTTTCCTTGCCGATGTCCCCTACCGTGTAGGTAAGAAACATGCCAGTATTTTCACGTGGTACAATAACCGCTCTTAATTTACTTACCGTTCGGCAACTAAGCCACAACAGGAAAATGCATAGAAACTGTGAAGAGATGGCCAGTCTGAAACGGTAAAAGAAAGGGACTATGTGTAATGGAATGACTTAGATCATATGCTCAAAAGTGGTTAAAACGCTAGTTTCCAATTGGTCATCATCCCAAAAGAGGTTCTTACATAAAACGGAGTCTAAAAGATTTTGCCTATGCTAAGTTTTAGTTGTAGTATTGTGTCCAAGCCATAATTAATTGTCATTGTATAATTGTTTAAATCAGAGTAGCCAGCCCCAAATAAGCAGTTTTCAACTAATACTAGAAGAAAAGCCTAAGGTTACTCCAACATTAACACAGAAGAAGGGCACTTACAAGCTTAGTTAGGATTAATCAGTCTAAATAATGAACTACTACACACGAAGTAATAGAAATCATAACAATAAGGTCAATTCCAAAATTCCCCTTTCTGAAAGGACAGGTGTCCTTTCCCTCAGTGGCCCGGGTGCGGTCACTTTCCCCCTTCCATTGCTAGAAGTTAATAAGAACGGAAGAATCGTAAAACTCTAGAAATCCTAGTGTTGGTGTAAAAACGAAACTCATAATTATTATGACAAGGAATCCAACATTTCTAGCTGAAAAGAATACACTAATCCTTGTCAGCAGTGTTTCAAAAGCCTTTTCAGTGTCTAATAACACATATTGGAAGATGGTTTGACTAAATAAACACATAATTAGGTTATACGTAAGAAATTAAAAGTAATAAGTACCTAAGTATGTTTATTTGCAATAATTTGTGTTTTACAATGTTCTAAGGCCTTAATTTGTTATTAATCATGTTAATTAGTGTTAGTTAGGCTTAATTTATGTTAATTAGCTAAATATTACGTAAGAAATGAATTTTTGGTCTGTGACGCAACTTAGGCTCATAAGAAAGAGAAATTTCTCCCCTTTCCAAAAATGCAATCCCCACGTTTTAACTCCCAAAATTGAGTGAGTTATAAGCAAAAATGTTTTAATAAGATTAGCCTTAATTTCGTAATCTTACTTTGCTTAAATGGAAAGTCCAAAAAGGGGACTTCTAAAAAACCTTTATGTTAACTTTCTTTCCATCTTTCCTTTCTCCTTTCCTTGTCTGGGAGGTTGTCTACCTCCCAGACTACAAGGCAGCCAGGTGCGCTGTTGTTCCGCCTTTCTTTCATCTTTTCCTACGTACGCTAGGCTTGTCCTCAGGTGAACTTTTGTTGGGCCTAGTCCAACAAGAAGAGGACAACAAAAGTTCGCCTTAAGAAAAGAAAAGAGGACACAATTTTAACACACACGTAGAGTTCGCAGGGGGCTTAATTAATTTCCCCCAATTAAAATTGTTGCAAAAATTAACCAAACAAGTCCAGTCAAGTACGTAGAGTATTAAGATTTCCATTTTAAGTCCTTGTAACTTACGTAGATTGCGTAAAAGTTAGAAACAAAAGCCAAAATTCGTGCTATTTCCCCTTTGGTTACGTTTACATGTTAACCAAAGTTTCGCAAAATTTTGCAGAATTTCAGCACCCAAAATCCATCAAAAAAGGGTCAGTTGGGGGGCAATAATTTCCAAATCTCATTAATTTTGGTCCTTAATGGCCCAGCTGGCTCAACCAGCCGCTGCAGGCCCTGTGCAAAAGATAGCAAGTTTCTAGAAAGTTCTAGAACTTTCTAGAAGCTTTAGCCTAAAATAAAAGAGAAATTCCGCCCCCAGTTCGCTAATGACCTGTCACCGAGCTGTCAGCAAAACTGTCAGCTCGGTCTCCAAAATTCAGTTTCTCCAGTGTTCGTTTAGCAGTGGCCGAGAGCGGCCTGAATTTTAGTCCCCCATCCCCGTGTGTGTTACTTCTCGGACCACTGGTGTGGTACGGGAATATAGTAACACACACTTCCCCATAGGACACACCTCGGACTTTTCTGGCCCACACTGGCCAGAAAAGGGCTGAGATAAAAACACGAACACTACAATTTTAGGAGCCTTAAGGATCTTCTATATCCGGCTCAGAATTTACGCCTGGGACAAAAAATTTAGGATTTTTATTGTGGCCTTTTGGCCTTATTTTTTCTATTGTATTTTCGGCCTTTGGGCCTCATTTTTTATATGGCATTTTTGGGGCCTTCATGGCCAGTTTTGTGAAGTTTTTGGGCCGATTGAGCCCCCATGATTCTACAGCATTCTGGGCCCAAGGCCATCCCTTTTATGTTCCATAGCATGTTGGGCCTCCGGGCCAGTTTTCGTTTCCTTTTTATTTTTATTATTTAAATCATTCCAAAAAATCAGGGGCAGCTCATGTAAACCCCTCCTGTGCTATGGAGGTCTTGAGGCGTGCCCACTTTTCTCTTATTTTACTTTTACCAATTCAATTCCTTTTCATTTACCAAGCCACGGCCTTCTGGCCTAAAATCAGTAGGCCTTTATGGTCTAAAACATTCTCTTTATTTGTCACTTTTGGGGTTATTTTTCGTAGTTTTCATGGGATTATGAGTGGGACCCCAAGCCCCTGACTCTGAGCTAGAGAGCCCCTTAATTACGGCTCTGAAATTAATAAGCCAGTTAGAGAAAATAACTCCCCACAGCCGGCAACTAGGAGTTGCCGGCCATGTTTTCAAAAACGCCGTATTGTCATTTATGCCAGTATTTGTTTTTATTCAGCGTTAGGTCGGACTAAAATTTTAGGTTAAAAATATAGGGTTTTAAACCAATTCGTAAACTGAGTCGTTCTATTTTAGTTTATTAATTTTGATAGTCGTTTAAGAGGAATGGCCGGCTTCTCATTTTCGTAGTTTAATTATCGTGTATTAGTTTAATTAACTGTTCCTTGTTGTTAGTATTTGTTAGCAATTATTACTCACTGGCTTTCACCAAAAATTCAGGTCACACCTTTTCCAAATTTGTAAAGTTCAAACTTTTTCCATAAAATTTCTTATAAGCAATTTGAGGAATTGCAAAGTGTAAACTCGCCACAACAAAGTTCAAAGTTAACAAACTTTTCGTAATGAGCTAAGTTTAAATTAGTTTAGTAGTTAGTTAATAGTAGATAGTTATTAGTATGAATGTTCTGTAAATGGAGTGTGATGTTTGTGAGTCCGAAGTGTGAATGTTCTGTAAGTCTGAGGTGTGAATGTTTTGCAAGCTGAAGTATAAATTTTGTGTAATTGAAGCGTGAATGTGTTGCGAACTTAATGTGTGAAGTGTCCCAAGAAGTACCTAAGGTGGTTATTCGGGTAAACCCCTCACGGAGCGTGAGGTTCGAAATTAACCAAGTTTCAAGATGTTTGGTGAATATTTAGATTGCTTGATTTGTATGTATGTAGAATGAATGTTTTCGTATAATTGTGATGGCAACTCACGGAAATCCCCTTGTACGATAGGGGTTGTGAGGGTTGTAAATCAGTATATGTCAATGGATGAATGAGTATTAATAATGTAGTTATACTATGGGATCGGGAAGATAGATTTTAACAAATCGTAGACCTCCAAATTATTCTTCAAATTAAAGTAGATTCAGTAAGATATAGTTAAAACGATTTAATTAATTCACTGGTTTATCTGGTGTGAGGCAACACGCGAAATTTAAATTGTATTAGGAGGAAATGTGTGAATGTGTATAGTGTGTGTTTGTTGTTGAGGGATTGAGGGTAGGAAAGTGTGTGTCCAGTTTAGGGTAATTAAATAGGTAGCTAATGGTCAGGGTAGGAGACCCCCAGGGTAAGCTGAGACCAGGTGGTCTCGTTGTACGTAGGTATGCCGCAAGAAGGGAGTGGACGATCGAAATAAAACTTCGTGTGGTGTTTTCTTGGCCTCCTTTAATATTTTTTTTTTGTTTATTTTTGTTAATTGTAGTTGAGTAGATCCATCGGTAGTTCCTCGAGTGTCACGTAATCACGTTCGTCAGTACAAAGGAAAAAATTTTTTCTTTTTGTCAAAGTTGTTATTCTGCCCCACTGGTTCTCGTTATAGGAACTACGGTTGGGGTTAATTTTGCAAAGTTTTTCAGTTTAGACTTGTTGTGTATTAGTCCGAAAGGGGTAACGTTTACGTCTAAAATACTAGAATTGATTAGATCTTACTCGTAATTCAAACAAGATTTGGGATTTATGACACCGGTGATTCCCACGTAAGATTAATACCTAAAGATATGAATAATAGTTAGTCGGAGTTTTTGTGTATCTAGCTAAGTCAGTCCATACCAAAAGGTAATCTTCAAAATGCGTTTCCATTCTGTACACTTGTTACACAGGAACGGTGCTTTCTGTGTGATCTTAGCCTTTAATTTACAGACCGTATTCGCAAAGATCACGTTGATCGGCGATTTTCGGTAATGTCGCCCAAAAACTTTCGGCAATTCTTTTTAGTTCAACTAACTAGTCACTTGTTGAAAAGTGGTAAGTATTCCGTTGTTTCTTCAGTCGCATTTCCTTTGAGCCTTAAAAGTGAGTTAGTTGCTGGGTTTGATCCCGCTTTTGGTTTTACCCATGACAGGTTCTTCGAAGGTACATCCTGTTGTCGTAGTCTGTGGACTGATCGGGAGCTTCAGTGGTGCATATTCAGTGAACGAAGTTATATCAGTGATTGATTTGCCAGTAAGGACAGTTGAGTTGAGAAGGTCTTGGGATTGGAGTCCTTTAGTTGTAGTTAGGGCAGAGATATGCCTGTGACCTGGTTTTGGGAAACTAAACGTCTTCCTTTACTTAACGAACTGTTTTGTGTTGAAGTCATTTTAAGACTCTAAAATTTTGCATTGTCACCCTGATCATAGTGTTGGGAGCACAGGCTCCCTGTTGTTTGGTTAGGCCACAGTTATTTCTGGATTCAGGACCAGACGAGCCTTTATTTATTTTATTTTTTTTTTTGTGCCATTCCGGTACTACCCCGCCTAGACCGACCCCTTTTTTACTTCAATCCTAACCACTCGTGAGGTTGCAGGTGAACCTGGGGTCCCATCGCCGGATTTAAGCCCACCCTTTAATTATTATTATGACCTTGTGTAGTTTCTCTGTAAAAGACTAATGAGAGTACATGAGTAAACACACGTCACGCAACCACCTAACGTGCCAGTTTCTAAGAAGAGTATATTCTTCACCTCAGACCTTATTTGGTAAGTTTATTTTGGTAATTTCATCCTTAAATAACCCTTTCCCAACCCAGGGCTGGCAACTTGTAATCTATAATCTTACCGTTTCATTGTGGTAATTCAAGCTGTTGTTAATAATAATTGGTGTGTAACCCTTCTGTCCTCCCTTGTTGTAAACATAACATACTTGGCTAATAAATTAATCTTGTTGCGTGCAAATCGTAGTCTACATTTCAGCTGCTGAAAAGAGATCCAGGTGAGATCTCCCAGGAACACAAAGGGTAAATTGCTCAGATCCTAGTAAGTTGGATCTGAATTGAGAGTTCAAGACTAACAGTCTGATCTTAGAGTTTTGACCTGTTGCGTCAGAACATTCCTATCCATACTTCAGGTGCGATTGGATAGAGCCTAACCCTTTTCGCCTAAACGAACTCACAATAGTACCCCTAACAGGTTAGCTGTAGAGATCCCCGATTTTGGAAAATCACCTTTCGGGAATCTGGTACATAAGTTTGTCTCCCTAGGCAAACGCGCTAACCTTCCGTGTGATTGAACGTCTAACCTAAGCGACCCCACTTTCGAAATCAAATCAAATTGGTCAAGTTTTTCTATTCTAATCTCATTCAGTTCATTACATATGTAAAGCCAATTCATTTTAGGGACTCCTATTATGAAGTTACAGCGACCTTACATAGATATGACAACCACGTAAGTTTCGAAGACGTATTTAAACTATTTCTTACACAAGTAACGCTGTACAATTTTGATGTTGTGGACAGATTATCCATTAGACATGGATGGCCCTTAGGGGAAACTGGATCCTGATTCAATAACCACATCTGCATATTTTAGTCATAGTACATTCAGTTTATAACTATGCTAGTGGAGTGAAATGGGCCTGAAGCTACTTTGTTTTTAAATAAACAATGATAGGATTTTTTATCTGCTACCCTGTTTTCTTATAAGAGCTAACTGCTGGTGGATGGCGTCTGACACAAATCATAGAAATAACCTTAGCGTCTCTTTTGCCTATTTAGTACTTATATATTAGTTAAATGCTGAAAGAAATTAATTGGTATCATCTCACCACCACCAATCAAAAACCCATGCCTTGCCGACACGCCTCCTGACCTGTAAACGAGCTGAAGTCGACCTAGCTCAAATAACAATTGCTGGTACAGCATAAGCTAGCATCCTAGCTTATGTATTGTATTGTAATTGTAATTGTGTAGTGTATTGTGTGTGTATTGTAATTTCGAGCCGATATCTGTTTATTATAACCCTGATTTTCTTTTCTAGGCAGGTGTGGATCCAAAGTAAGTCGAATTGTGTTCAAGTGCTTTCGCTTTAGAAACTGCTTGCTGCTACTTAAGATCCATGAGAAACCCGATCTCATGACCTCTGTTCTTTAACATTGAGTAGTGTTGTGCGTTGGCCGGTGCGGCCAATGGCTGGCCAATGGCCGGCCATTGGCCGGCCAAGCCATTGGCCGTTGGCCGAGAAAATCTCGGCCAGTTGGTGGCCGGCCATTGGCCGTTGCCGGCCAACGGCCAATGGCCAATGGCCAATTGGCTGGCCGTTGGCCGTTGGCCGGCCAACGGCCAACTGGCTGGCCGTTGGCCGATGGCTGGCCAATGGCCGAGTGCTGGCCAAGCTCAAATTTACTGATTTTGTGCGTTAACTGAGTTGGAAAATTTAATTTTGCTGCATAATATTGTAAACATGTTGCTGTATAAACGTTACATTAGATACAGTACTACAGATTTTCACTTAGATGTTGACAATTTTTACAGTTATTAGCGTTATTTTACAATTAAATTTGCTAATTGCTCAAATTTTAAGTGTGCTAACAACGTAGTTTTTAAATTTGTCTGGCGGTGAACGTCTCATCACTTTACTGCGGTCCTCCAGCAAAGTTAAAACAGAGTTATCGCGGGTTGGAGCTAACAGTTTGGAAAAACTATATATTTTACAAATATTGTAAATTGTACTATTGAAATAAAGTTCAATTAAGTTCACGCCTAATTAAGCATGGTAGACGAATAAAAATAGTAAATTCCAGCTCGCCAACGTTGACAAATAGCTAAAGAGCGGCCATTAGCTTACGGCCAAGAAACAGCCAACGGCCAACGAGCGGCCAACGGCCAACCAGTTGGCCGTTGCCGCCACCCATTGGCCGGCCATCGGCCAACGGCCAACGCCAGCCAATTGGCCGTTGGCCATTGGCCGTTGCCGCCAACGGCCAATGGCCAGCCAACGGCCAACGGCCAATTGGCCGGCCAACTTCAAACTCCGGCCAAGCCAAGCCAAGCCAACCATGGAAATTTTCGGCCAATCCCAACACTAACATTGAGATAACGACTGTGTCATAAATTAAAGACTGGTGGTCCTCAACTACACTTATATAGCAGTGTTAAAATTGCTATCATATTCTGTATTTCCAAATTACAAGCAGGTAAGCAGGCATGAGTTCAAAATTGAGAAAATTACAGCCTATCGACCTTCGATAAAAATACTCGTATCCGCACCTTAAGACCGACCCCATACAAGCCCTACAATGTTCCTTAACTCGTTTGATAAAAGTTGGTACCACACTGCCTATAATTTTTGCTTTCCAATTTCTACAATTTTCATGCTACGAGTTGACTTGATGGTATGACTGTAAAACAACCATGTTAAATGTAGCCGCCTGTACTAAAAGAAACTAATCTCAGTCTAAACGACTGCCCCACTAATCTAAGAAATCGAACTACCTGGTCTAAAATCTAGATCCGTAAACATCTACGTTCCAATTTTCGAGTTACAAACAATAATCACACGAGTGTACTCTTCCTCTATTCTCCGGCAAGACTGGAAGTAGAATCCCCTTTTACATCCGTTTTCTTTTATACCCGACCAGTAAAATGCTCGGTTCATGGCGTGGAAGCTGTCACCACAATGGGAAGCTGGAGTATACACCATCATGATTTTTCCGCTCCAGGGGCAAGGCATCCCTTAATTTGTTCAGGAATATAGCACAGGGAAATAGCTTCTACGACGTTCCAAGCCTCTACCGCAAAAGGGATTTAATCAGCAGCAAACCCGAGTTGACTTGATTATATCACTCACGCCACTCCATCAGATTAAACTTTATCGTTTGTGTGCCGAAGGTTTCTGGAAAGAAAACTGTTTCTATAGCCAGGTGTCTCGAACGTTTGGAACTTTTAAGACATTATGTCTGGAAACATTTTCAAACTTTCTTGAAATATTTAGAAACTGTATCATACAATATAGGGTAGCAAATGTATATTAGAGTTTTTACTACTTTAACTTCAAAGCTAGGGCTTTCAATAACCTAGAGACGGGTTGGGGGAAGTAGTTCCTAAGCTGGGCAATAATATTGTCAGCAAAGTAAAGTCCTTCAAGTGAAAATATTAATCTGGGCGTTGTTAAGAATATTAGGATAACGACGTTTTCTTCAAGTACCAATGATGATATTGTCCCATTCATTCGAGATAGAAATGTTTGTATTTTTCCTAGCGGTTTCAATATAGGAATACATGGAATCGCTTTCCGTGTGGCTGTGATCAGATTCGACGTATTTCACGTCAATCACCTGAACAGTTCCATTTGTACTCACTGCGATAAGAAGCAGAATTCAGCACTCAAATGCATGCTTCGATTTTAGTCTCCACAAACATCAGAGAACAAAAATTTCTTTAACATTAGAGGTCAGGTTTACTAGGTAACTGAGAAAGTAACCAGCTACCAATAATATGACTACGTCCCTGTCCAATGGATTATCGTCTCAGAGATAGCAGTATTCTTCATGAGGTAATTCCTGTTTGTATACTATATATTGGATTATACACGCACAGTTTGCGCTAACAGTACACAATATAAGAGTGTGACAGCTGGCAGGCTTACTGTTTTCAGCCTCTGTAAGCACATGCTCTGATTGCTTTCGACAGGACCCTCCCACAAACGTGAATGTTCACTTCAAACGAAATCACACGTTATCCTTGCGTACAGCGCATGCACCTGCAGCTGTTAACAAGTGCCGGAGGTTAACTATGCAGGATGCCAAGATATCGGCTGAACAGACTGAAAACCAAAGATGTCACTGGCAAACTTACCGTTAGCTGCTGCTCCGTTGCACTTCTGCATACTGGTCATATTAACATAGCGCTGTCGCAGTGAACTCTTCCAGACATGTAAGCATCAAGCTCAGGAGTTCAGGAGACCGGGCAAATTTGATATTCCAGTTCCTTAATTCGAAGAACTCAGTAATAGGGTTCTGACGCCATTCCAACGGTCCGAAATTGGGCAAATCTGAGGACTGTGCAGATCGAAAACGGCACGAAAATTCCTTGTGGGAGTTGAGTTGAGCTTTTCCTGATGATAATGAGAAGTATATAAATAATATATTCATGGATTCTATAACAAGATCCTTGGCTGCGTCTGATCGACGTTAATCTAACACAGCGACACGTGATCCCAGAGAATGTTGCAAAAAATCTGATTGACTGAAAATGCGGATAAGTTCTTGTTTACCACAGTATCAAAAACAAATAGAAGGAATTGCTGGAAACAGGCAGACCTGTAACCGTATGGTCGTCACGCCACGATTGAAACAGGGGACTGTATCACCACTATTGGTAAACCGTGGCATAAGTGACGGAATCTTAAATAGTCGTCCACACCAGATAGCAAGCTAGACCGGGATTTGGGTTGGGCGCGAGGATTTGCTTCTGCAGCTGAAAATATCCAGAATATACCATATGATGTAAATTCATGAACAAATTCTCATATTTATCAATTCGATATCAACTTTACTGTAAGGGGTGCTCAATAAGCCTAAGACGGAATTTGCAGGGAGAGTTTTGATTTTTGACTGTAGGGAGAAAGCCGTAGGTTGACTGTGGAGTATAAGACTAAAAGAATATGCTAACTAAATTGCTCATTATTTACACTTAGTATACAAACTAGTTGCTTTTGGCTCATGTTTATAACCTGCAATTATGTCATCAGGGAGTCGCAGTTTTCTGGTTAAAATGAGTAAGTTGGTGACGTCTGAAAAAAGTTTATTGACTTAACCCGATAGCGAAACTACCTGAGTCTTGTGTTATGTAAGCTGATTTTATTGTAGGTCAGTTGCCGTGGTCAACGTATTTCTGCAAACATCGTACTACATTCAGTATGAAGAAAATCCTATTTATGAAGTAACTAAGAAGTGTGTCAGAACGGTCAGGGTCTCAGCACCAAACCACAGCCAGTTATTTACTAAGTGTAGGGCTTTATTCGGGAAACACTGGTTAAGATGGAACGGAACACTTAACAACAAAAGAAGTGTTATGAACTCTCTTAAAAGTCAAAGGTTTACAACAAAACACTGGGGACTCCCAGAATATTGCAACGGTTGGATAGATGGAGACATAAAGATGAACTTCCGAAGTCCATAACTTCAGCTGAAACGTTGATGCATAGCTGGTACATGGGGTATTCAAAATTTGTGCCCCGCTCCCGATGAGAACTAGTCAAGTCAAGTAAAAAGGATATAAAGTGTCTTCAAATTCTTGAATTTAATGGAACGGAGTTGAGTTGTACAGAACTGGAAGACTGTGTTACATTGTTACGCAAGAGATTATACAAATGAAAGGTAACAATTGAAAAATGAACTTCACAGCATTTGTACAAAGCAATTTGAATGACAATTGGAGGAAAATTAATATAAAAATTAATAATTTAAGAAACGGGAACAGAAGTGATTGCTATAAAAAAATTATATTTACAATAATTGCAATAGGAAAACTGTTCTGTTTTGGGATGCAGTGGAAACTTCAAAATCTAATTGCAATAGATTTAGGAAAGCTGTTCTGTTTTGGGTTTGCAGTGGAAACGTCATAATCTAAGTGCAATATACTTAGGAAAACTGCTCTGTTTTGGGCAGAAAACCTATAGCAATGAAAAATTTCATAACATTCTTTCGATTTCTCTCAGACAGCCGAATTTGGAGACTGTATCCTTTAAATTTTGGAAAAGTTTTTCCAAACGAATTAAAGGTATTGCAAACATGATGACGACAGTTCATGAAACAAACATATGCGGTAGCATGTAATGTCTATTATTTGAATACTTAATGATGCATTACTTTCAGAATCAATTATTCCATATCGGGGAAAATTCAATCTGTCCCATGCTTTTGCTTCGCACGAGCTGATTGATGAACTTTTCTTAAATACTGTATTATGTGATAAATCTTGTTCAGTTTAAACTTGGTGTAATTTAGATTCCTCAGGTGTTAGCTGCATTTGGAGGAGTACTGGGAATATTCGTTGGAGGTTCTGTCATCAGCGGCGTGGAATTGCTCCTTCTTTGTATTTTGCTGTTGCTAAGCAAATTCAAACCAAATCAGAAGAACTAAGTAATATTACGGAACCACGGAGGTTCAACCTTTCAAATAAAGCACAGTTAACTATTTAAGGGGCTGGTATTCCTACCCATATATTGGGTGATACGTTTCGCGAAAGAATTCAAAGACTGGCTGAAACGTTCAAAACACACTACTTGTTATATATTATATGTTATATGTATGTGTTCTTTTGCCTTTGCGTTTGCTTGGCCTAGTGACCTTTTGTAAATATGAAACAAATGTTCGGCAAATTCTGAGTTGGGCCAAATAGATCCAAAATCTTAAAACTGAGGGCCGTTAGAAAACGTCGTTAAAGTTAACTCCAATTTGCGTTTTTGTTGTCAAAATCAGCAATAACGTTAAATTTGTGTTGTCGACACGAATCTGTTGTCCACATTTGATTCGGAAAAAATACTATTATTGCAGTGCTATCGATGATGTATCCGCAGATGATACCCATATAACGATGACAAATCATTGATTCAGAACTATTTGTAGCCATAACCGTATTTATTCATTTAACTAAAGTAACAACTATAGTGTAACTTAGAATAAATGCACGCTACACAAGAGAAATAATTCCTTATAGAAATATCTATGAACCCCCATTTATAATCTAATGCAAAAATCCCCCAGTAAATTACATCCATAGTACGTTACCATAAAGCACAAACAGTGTCAACACGTGTGTGAGGAAAGGAAAAAAGCGGGTATTCTCCCCGCAAATCCAACGAATTCAACAAAATATCCAATGACCAGCAACAATAACCTAAACTAACTTGATCGTATTTGCACTCTGGTAAGCCAAAAGGTTAGCTTAAATATTCCCGCCCGCACATAGCCACCCTGATAGTAAAGGCACTCCTCCAATCCGAACTACCAAGTCGGACTGCCGCAACATACCATAGGAGAGATGACAAATTTGGACAATACCAAATTCAACAATGGTATGGTTATAACCTGCGAAATATTCTGTAAGTTAGTGCTTTAGCTAACTCTTTGACCCCACAAAGTGGTGGGGGTTCAGGGATGGGGAGTACCTTGATAAAGTGGAGGATTCCCCAACCCCCCCCCCATGTAAAATATGTTTGAGAGGGTTGTGAGGGTATCCTCCCAAAATTGAGAAGATTTACTCTCCTCAGATTTTATTAACCCTCCTCCAACTTCCGGGCACCGGCTACCCTGCTACATTTTTGGACCCAAAAAGGTAGCTAAATTTGGTTGAAAAATGGTCATTTTTTGAAAACGTTTTTTGCAATTTTGCGCTTAAAATCGCTTTAAAGCGGTTCAAAAACGTCTAAAACATTGAAAACAAGCTTTAGTTTGAAGAAAAAAGGCTGATTCCCGGAGAGTTTTGCATTTTTGGCCATTCTTCGAAATTTTTGAGGGCTTAATCTTGGGGGAGGGTTGGGGTACCCCCATTATTTCTGGGGTCGACCACTAAATCTCCAAAATTTACCCCCCGCGCCAAGACCCAATGTTCCAGGGAACCTATGCTGAGAATCTTACCCCTAAATTACCCTCATGTCCATTTTAATCGATTGGTTGGATTTGACCGAAAAATCTTTGGTAAATTTGAGCTCAGAATATTCCAAATGTTTGCTTAGAGTGTTTCATAGGTGTGCCAGACTACAGTTTGACCCTGTGAGACCCCCACGAGAAGGTCAGGGCATAGTCTCACGGGAAAGTTTGGTTGGGCCTGGAGGTGTAAATTTTGGAAATTTTATGTCAAAGCAAGACTTGTTTTTATCGTTTTTTCATTTTTCGAAATTTTTGAAGTCCGAATTCTGAGCAGTTTGGAGGTACCCCATTGTAATGAGGCGGCGTGACGTCAGTCCTCTAAAACTATTATGTATGTGTGTTTGAATTTATTTTGGATTGAAATTAAGTTAGAAATATTATTGTTATGAGTGAACTGTAATGTGTTTAATTTATATTGAAAGTGTGGTGTGAAATTAGTTTGAAATTCTTGTGTGAAATTCATGTGAAAGTCCTAGTTGAAATGTTTAGTGTGCCTATGTGCAAAATACGTATATGTGTGTCAGCCAGCCTAGTCAATAGGTGGTGCTGTGTATATGTCGATTTTCTCTAGAAGCCTCTCCCAGCATCTCTCTTTCTAAAGGGGTCTTAAAATTGTCCAATCAGATTCTACCACGGCTCCGTCTAACTAGTTTTGTCTGCTTTCATTCGTCTGCATTCAGTCTGTTGTTTGTCTTTCACAGTGGATGGTCGTGTTTTTCTATGTTGCTCTGTGTGAGACCCGTATTTGCTGTGCATTTCTTTATCTGTACAATCAGTCTAAAGTGTTTGCCTCCTTAGACTTTAGTCGCTCCAGGGTGACCCTGTAGAGCTAGACTTTTCATATTTAACTTATTCTTTATTTGTCTAAAATTACCTATTACTTTTAATTTCTCTTGATGTCTTCAAAAATTACTTTGAAAATTTAGGCTCTCTTTGTTAGGTTAGTTCTTTGTAGTCATTTCATTGCAGTTGTTGTGTTTTATTGAGATAGTTTTGTAGTCTTACTTGGTATTTAATTCGTATATATATAATCCAGATAATTGTCTTCTTTACACTGCAGCTTATTCCAAATTTATTGTACGCAATTTTCGGGGTTCGCCCCATTGTCAAGCATAATTTTCAAGTAAATGTGGTCTCAATTTTTGGGCCATTTTAGGGTGTTCTTCCTTAGTTAGGTTTTTGTATTAGCTTGTATAATCGGTAGGTAAGGCTTTTTCTAAGTATTTATTGGGTAGGTAGTTAGTTATTTTAAGCGTGTATATTTCAGCAAATTTGGGGTAGTTCATTTATTATCTGAGTCTCTGCTCTTCATCGGCGGTTAAACTCCGTTCGGTAGGTTGCACTTAGGTCGTTTTGGCGAGGTTAGTTGGGTCGACTGGAACTACATCTCCTCCAGGTTCGACGTTACCCTTGTGCACAGTTTCCCACTCGTAAAGTTTGGTCGTTCGTACACTTCCAACTTTACACCATCACATTTCGGGGGTCGACCACCGAATTTCCAAAATTTACCTCCCTCCCGAGACCCAAATTTCCAGGGAAACTATTGTCCAAACCCCAACTCCCCGCCGGATGGTAAGTCAGAAATTCTGGGAGGGGAGGGGCATAGGTGTGGCAGGGAAAATATTTGAGGACATGCCGACGGAAGGAGTCCGACAAAATTGCAAAAAAAACCGAAATTATGATTGTTTGCCACTTTTGCCAATTTTTTGCCAAAATCGGGGGGGTAGCACCACGTGCCACAACTATAAAGACAGAAGTCGAACGTTTTGGGAGGAAACCCCAAAATCCATACCCTGGTGAAATTATGGGCCAGAGGTCCCCTCCACCCTACCTGACCCTGACTACTCCTCCCAAGCCGAGCTCAGTCTAGGGTTATTGACAGGCCGAGGAAAACCCGGCCGGCCCCCTATGCCGCC
>JASAND010013337.1:0-29818 GCA_030248195.1 Trissonchulus latispiculum
ATAGACGGTATAATATTAGCAAAACATTTTTCCTTTTGTCATCCCAAAAGGGGGTCTAGACCCCTGAGATCCCGCCCTCTGCGTGCGGCCTTGGACTTGTGTATACCGTACGCTAAATAGTTAATAGTCTTAATGGTCTCATTCCGCACAGGCGCCAAAAAAAGCAAAGAAAAGAGTATCATAATATGTACGTATCGCTCCCAATTTCTGATTTTCTACAAACAGCATGATATACAAGCATTATCTTGTAACGAAGTAAAGATAGTACAGCCATTCAGCACCGCAGCCAACGCTTTCGCTCGCTTGGCTGAATTTTGGTAACAGTTTAACTTCAAATGGTGTGTGATATGTACATGTATAGATCAAAACAGTTTGACAGTTGACACATTAGAATTTTCACTTCGATACTTTTCGTACGTATGTAAACTGAAACTGCTCAAATTGTCTTCCACGAGACCTAAAAAATGTAAAAAATCTTTACATTGATTCTGTACTTTTCTTCAAATTCTTGCACGTTTTCAAAATGCTGTTGTATATTTGTTGCATGAGACATTTTTCTAGAACTTGGACGTTTCCTTAACTTTTTGCTACCAAGTACCAGAATACGGAAATTACGTATTCGTGGCTTAATGGTTACTAGCGTAATTAGGTTTCTCTCATTTCTGAATTAGAGTTTCAGTGGTGAAATACATTTTCTTGTTTTGCACTGTATCTTGAACTTTCAGGAGACACATGGCAGCTTTATTTAAAATATTAGCTTATGTAGCTGTAGAAGACAATCGTGTCTTTTTCTGCATTATCTGAAACTTATTTGAAATGCAATATTCTTAAGTAGTTATATACGTACGTTTTGTCTGAACACACACGCACACATACGATTGATATTCATACATTATTGGTTCTCCATTATATTTAATATGGCCGACTTTCCCATCTAATTGGACAAATACGAGAATTTCCACACGCACACACTACTCATACATTTTGGCTTGTTTGGCTAAGCTGACCTAAGCTTGGCTTGTTTGGGAACGCTGAATTCTTTATTAGCTTACTGATGTACGTCCAAATTAGCTAAGCATGTTTGGTGCATACATATATATACGTACGTACTTACTTATAGCTGCCTGATTTATATCATACACATACAAAGAAAGGGGAAAGTCCCCGTTTTTATCAATTAGGACCTTTGTGGGCAAATGTAAACCGGCATTCCGAGACTTCGGAGCTTTTTCAAGAAATGAAGGAAAACTTTAAAATTGTTCCCTTCAGTTCTGAATGTGTTTTGGAATATATACTGGCCTGGGAAATAGGTGAGAGACGTAGGAATGTTTTTGATTATGGCAGTGTTTATACGAAGCCGTACGTTTATATTGTTTTCGGGGACGCACCCAGGATTTTGAAAATGAGTGGGTCGAGTTGAAAAATTTTTTCGCCGAACGCACTTCCGCTAGGGGAGGGGGATAACGGTAACCATTTTCAACAAAGTGTTCCATGTTGCTGCGGCACGAGTGAGTAGATTTGGAAATAGTCAGTAGTCCATGCGGTGGGTCTGGGAGGCCGGGGTCCCCCAGAACTTGAAAATTTTTTTTAAATCATGAAAATTTCTGTTATGGAAACCTTTAAAAAATTTTAATAAAAGTAGAGAAATTTTCTGACATTATGGAAAAATTTGTAATGGAAACCTAAAAAATTTGAATAAAAGGCTGCATAATCGGAAGGAACAAAAAATTGAGCTATAAAAGCTTAATTCTTAATAGGGAAAGAGTGGTGCCGCAGACTCCAACTTTAGAAAACAGCTACAAAAGTGCCACAGGCGCCAAAAATTTTTAAATTTGAGATAAAATGGCGCCGCCGGCGCCAAATCTTTTAAAAATTGAGATAGTGCAGCGCCGTAGTCGCGCACAATTTCGAGGGTTCGACAAAAGGGGCTGGCTTTTTCCTACAGGGGGGCAGGATAAATTTTTTGGGTTAAATTTTCAAAGAATTTTCGGCTCCCCCGGATTTTTTGTCATTTTTTAGCATTTTTAGGTTAAAAATAGTTAAATTTTTAGTTCCACTGTAATTTGTAAAAATAGCTATTTTCTAAGAAATTAAAATTCTCCCCAAAAGTCCGTGCCCCCCTACTTCCCACCCCCAGAAATTTTTGCGTAGGCAAAAACCAGAAGGGGGTGTCGGAACCCTCCCCCACCACCCCCCTCCCCTCGGTGCGCCCATGATTGTTTTGTTAAACCTATGCGAGCTGTATTAACCTATAGTTGAACAGTTGTCTCTTGCACTTTACTGATTATATTTCCGAGCTAAATCCTGTTTCAGCAACAAAAATTTATGGATGGACGCATTCATGATGTTCAGTTGCAAAAGCTTCAGGAAAAGGAACGATTTTTGCAGACTTTGGCTGAACGTAAGTTGGTATCGTCTGTTGAACGATACGTAGTGTAAAGCTTAACGTTTATCGCGTAGAATTCGGGATATTAGAAGGGGACAAACAATGAGGTGGGTGGCAGCCAAAACTGCGGCAAATGTGAAATGTAGTGCCTTTCGAAATCAGTAATAGCGTGCGAAACTAACCGGAATAAAAGTGCGAATCATTTTTCACCCCCTCTCCTCAAACGATGGGGAATTCCGCGATCCTGATTAGCTGTAGGCTAGGACCTGTGTCCGAAGCAGCAGGTTTCTCTAGATTCCACCTTAACCATTTACCTTACATGCTATTTTCCGACAGCTGGAGGGAGGGTGTGTCCTCCAACCCAAGAAGAGCGCTCATTTTTATATTCTGATCGTAAGAGTGTTGTTGTTGTTGTTACGCAGAGTAAATTGAAGATATGTGACTTTCTGTTAAGTGTAATAAAATTATTTTAGTCATGTCTTCAATGTCAGAGCAGTACATCACTGTGAATGCTTTTGTAATCGCAGAACATCAAGATAGACTTTGAGGAGAACACTCTAGTTTTGTATTGTTAAAACATTTTTTAGCATAAAGTTAGTCAGTTTCCGGCCTGCCGTCTCAAGTGCTAGTATATTGGGTTTTTTCATCCCTGTGCTCGTTTTTGAGGACAGATACCTTTTCTTTTCTTAGTCGTTGTTACATTGTGATTTGTTGCAGTGGAAGCTTCATCTTCCAATCTTGTTGATGAAATGATGTTGTTTAATGAAAAGGCTCGACAAACTGAACATCTCATCGAGCAGGAAGAACAACGAAAGTATATGAAGTTTCTGTTAGTAAATTTTCATAGATTTGTCGTTGCAGAACTTTTGGTAGAAATGCGTTCACTATTATGTACTTAACCAGCATAGTAATGATTCAGTAAAAAGTGAAACTTAGATTAGGCTGGATTTGTAATTATTTTGTTCGAGAGAGATCTGAATTTGAAACTAAGTTTCAGCCTTTCCATGACACTGTAGAATTTAGAATAATAGTTGTTGTTGTTGCCCTCTCCTGTAGCCGCGTTCAGTCCGACAAGGACAGGCCCATCGTTCGAGCGACCTCGATGGGGTTAGTCCAAAGATCTTCAGCAGTGAGGTCACTAGGACAAGCTGGGCTGTTGAAGAGATGGTTACTGTCATGAGGGGTAGTGCCGCAGTTTGGGCACACATCCGCAATGCCCGGGTCAAGCCGATTCCGGTAAGAGTTTAACAGTCTGCAATGGCCAGATCTCAGTTGTCCTAGGATAGTTCGGGGCAGGGTCATTTCTGATTTGTCAATTTGTGGGGAGGTCGTCCCAGGACTCTATTGTTGCCCAGGTTGGCGATGGACTGCCTGACGGTGTTACTGTGGAGCCATTTCTGCACCTCTTTGGCATCATGGTTCAGGCCGAGAGCACCGTCGGTAGTCGCGAGCCGCTGCGAGTGGCTGTGGAATGGATAACGTTTCATGTTCCGAGAGGCGGAGGTTCCTAGGTGAGAGCGTAGCAGGGATGGCTCAGTTCTCTGCATGCCGCAGCAAACTGGGTGGATAGGAGGAGTAGTCGTATCAAGTATGGAACAGCATGATACTATAACACTATTGTGTACTAATCAGTCATGGTAGTTTCTTCCGGTGTGCGAAGTCGGAACAGCTCCCCAGGACGATTCGAACTAAACACACGCTTATATGCAAATGCTTGCTCAGTGATAGCCTAATACCGTAGGTTAATAGTTATCCATGGTAAATAGTTTGAGTTATTTTGCATTTGTACAAATTTGTGTATTTGGTTCAAAGTGTCACTCTCTCCGAAACTTCCAGCTATCTTCAAAATAGTTTTCTAAATAAAGATCATGCTTTTACAACTTTGTTGTAAATTTTAACGTATTTTAACTAAAGTATATCGGTAAAAATTACAGACAATGTCTTGTAGCAATTCCAACATGTATATAAGTCTTAGTTTTACGTTTTACCAAGTCGTTTGTGCTAATTTTCAACAAAAGTAATTTCTGTACGTTTTAGTGAAACTTTTAGAGTGACGAAGTATCGAGCCGTATAATCTCCGAGAAGCCTTGTCACGATTGGCTTATGGTAGTAGAGAGTTTTATACTGTCTTGTTCTACTCTGTATTGTTTGTGATTATAGTTAGTCATTATCTTTCAGACGTGCGGATGAAGAATGGCTCAGATTTAGACGAGAAGAATATGATGCTCTTAAACGCCGTGAAATCAGCAGTCAGTACACGGATTACAGATCTTATATTCTTTCATCAATTTGATGGATGCTTTTAACTAATACGAACTTATCTTATTCTCTAAGTTCCTATGTGTTGAGAATGTACAGACAAAATTTAGTTGTACAGTTTCTATTGACTTTCCAAATTTTGTGTAAACAAATCAACCTTACTTCTTTATTTAGATTGTAATCAGATGATTATGAAGGCGCTTTTATTGATAACTTATTAACTACTTTTATGGGGCTTCTTTATTGTTTTCGGCTATCTCGGTGAATTTTGTAGTCGTGGATGTTGCTATGCTTAGACTTTTTTCATCTCAAATATTTTGAAACTTGCCTGGTTTTCTTTTAGAATCCATGGAGGAAACTCTTAGCACGTTTTATGGCCTTGAAGATCTGCGAAAGATGGCCGAAAATACCAGGCTGAAATGCGCCGAAGATGCACTTAAATTGTATGTTTTAGATTGTGATTTTCCTTCTGTGTGAGTCCAGGTTTTGTTACTTAAGGGGGGGTCACTTTGGTCAAAAATCGATAGTCACGGATTTCGCTCATTTTCACACATATGCCCCCCATATGTTCTCAAAAACAACTTAGAAGATTAGCGTTCGAATTCAAACGGTGACAGAGTTATTCAGGTTCAAAGCCGGAAAACTTGAAAATTACGGTGATGAGCCCTGCTAGGTCAAGTGGAGACCAAACGCGACCGAAAACAGGGTTAGCCGATACACCAAATTAAAGCCTTTACTAAGGTAATATTTAAGTGCAGACGTGGCTCAAGGCAGCTATCCAGGTGTTCATAATGCATGCTTGAGTGCTGCACTGACCTAACCTTGCAGGACTGCCCAGTATAACTTTAACTCGTTTTATCTTGCACAGACAACATTTTAGACCCATGGTTGTATGAGAAAAGTTGCTCCTCGTTCCATTAGCTATCGATTGATACCCATTTTGTCTATATTTGGAAAAATTTTAAAATTGGCGTTTTTTACCTATAAAGATCAAAAGTGCCGCCACAGTAGCATGTTTAATATTGACGCATTTGTTTTGGCCACATTATGTGACAGACATAGATATATTAATTAATCTACCAAGTTTGGTGATTTTTTACCACATAATGAGTGAGAAATTATCAAAAGAATGTGAAAATTATGAAAAATTGCCATTTTTAGTAAAATTTGCTGTTTTTGTGGCAAGTTTTTTGAGCTTACTGTAGATGATAGAAACATGCGAGTACTTTCATAAGACGTGGTTTTATGCGTAGAGTGCAGCTATCTATTGGCCGTTTCTGTAGCTTTTGCCAATCGTTCAGGACAAGCAAAAGAGTACCGTAGGTCCTGTTTTTCGTGGTCCAAAAATGGCCGATTTTCCAAAATTCTGACTTTAAAAATTCGCCAAAAATCCAATATTGAACAGAATCGCTTCAAAGGAGATAGCTGCACTCTACAATATGTCCTTAATGGTTCTGAAAAGGTTTCAGAATTCTGACTCTTATACAGCGAAAAATTTTTCTGTCACAAACTTTTTAACCTAACTTTTTCATTTTCCTATGCTTAACACATGTCGAGGTCTCCTTTGAGGGCCTGTACAGAACGATAGAAACAATATTTCGCAAAACGCTCTTGTCTTGTTTCGCGGACCCATGGGGACTACAAAATATGTGAAAATGAGCAAAATCGGAGATGGTCGAAAAATCAGCAAAAACGTGACCCCCCCCCCTTAAACACCAAGAGTACATAATAACATAGAGTGTGATAAACGTATAGGGGGCGCGAGAGCATTTTTGTTCTTGTTTTATCAGGTCGCAGATTTATTGGTTATTTTTCTTAATTAATTATAACTTTAATTAGTTTAATGTAATTAAAATCGATTCGCCAACTTTGTATCATTTTTCTGCTTTTTTCAATGATATGATTATGATAAAAGTTGTTGCATAATACAAAAATTCGAAGGAATGTAATCTGCAACAATTTTTATATTATCGAAAAGAGCAGAAAATGCTACAAAGTTGTCGAATTAGTTTTTTAAAAGCTTTAAGCGTTAAGCTATAATTACACTATTAATTATCTACCGTGCGTTAGCCTAAGGCTAATGGGCCAATCAGCGAGCAGCCATACGCTTATAAGGAAGCGTGTACACCTCCCTAAAATCTTTAATCTCGGCATTTTGAAAATAGAAAAATAGATCCAAGAGCAAAGTTCTACAGTTTGACTTACTCTGCAGAAATCAAATTTTTACTTAAAGTCTCAGGGATTGTTTCTAATGTTTTCTGAAACACCGAAGTAGTGTCTTCTGTTCTAACATTTTGGATTAGTTTCGCTAAAGTTATCATCACCCAAAATCTGGCTTACTTCTAGGCCAAAATTTATGGGGGGGGCTCGACGAAGCCCCCCCATCGATGGGGGGGCATATTTTTTGACAAATTTTTAGGTTTTTTTGCGTAAAAAATGCTAAAAATCGCTAAAGAATAACTAATTAAGGGTGTTTTTAAGCTAAAATAGTGGAAATTTAGGTAAAAATCCGGCGAAGCCGGAAAAATTTTTGAAAATTTTGGCTAAAAATGGTAAAAAATGGCAATTTTTGGGGTTATGGGGGGGAGGTCGGAATTTATGGGGGTGGGCTTTTTATTGGGGGGGGGGCTCCTCGAACGGGGGGGGGAGGTCGCCGAATGGGCCCCCCCAGTAGAAGTAAGCCAGAAAATACGGGAATCAATGCCAGCCCCTTAACCAAATCTCATACCTCTGATTCGAAATTGTGAGATCAGAAATGTTGTTGCGTTATTGAAATCTATAAACGATTTTGTATTGTGAACGACATCAATTTTGTAGGAGTCCCTCAGCTTCAGGTGCTCGGGCCTCATTTGTTGCTTCCTTTTCAAATAGGTGTAGCTATCCTTGTTCTAGGGAAAAGGACAACGGGTACGGAGTATCGCAAACGCTCATTGCCAAAGATATTGCCCTGAAAGCCTTGGTCTCCCAGTTGGTCAAGGAGGAGCAGTTCCAAAAGGAGGCTGTTGAGGCACTGATGCTGCAAAATGATGCCAAAATAAATCGTATCAATTCACAAGTTCGTGGTTTTGTTTATTTCATTAATAGAGACAATGTGCTATTGGCGTGAAGATATGAAGAGAAATTTTGTGTACTCTAAGATGAAAATTTAAGGGGGGGGGGGTGGTCGCTTTGGGTCAAAATCGAGAGTCACGGATTCCGCTCATTTTCACAATCTCAAAAGCAAGACAAAATAATGGAGTTAGAAATCAAGCTGTGCCAGAGTTCTTCCTGTTCCTTGACCAGCTTGGGGGGCCCACTGGCTTTTTCCTAGGTAAAAATTTCTGGGGGGGGGGAAGTCTGGGGGCCTTTCCCCCCCCCAGCTATTTTTTGCTACTGAGCTAAAATATTAACTATTTTTAACCTAAATTTAAGCTTAAAATAGCTAAAAAATGCTTAAAAATGCCTAAAACTCCGGCGAAGCCGGAAAAATTTTTAAAAATTTACCCTCAAAACCCTATTTTTCCGGGCACTTAAAAGTTCTGGGGGGAAGGCCCGAATCCTGGGGGGGGGGCGATCCAAATCTGGGGGGGAACGAAATTGTGGGGGGGGCCGCCCCCCCCCCCCGTAGGAAAAAGCCAGGCCCAATGTGGTTAGGACGGATCAGTTCCGTCCCACATCCCGGAAGAAAGCTAGAACCCGGGGTGGACCCTTGGATAGGATGTCCAGGCGCGGCCTTGTTCCCAGGTGCCGCCGTCGGGCAGAAGTATTGTTTGGACAGTGCAGGAGGAGGTGGGCTAGGTGCCAGAGTTAACTGGGTTCATACCCGCAAAACTTGAAAATTTCGGTGATGAGCTCTACTAGGCCACATGGGGTCCGACCGCAAGAAACATAGGCATGACCAATACGCCAATACGCCGTTAATCCACGGATTCCTCAGGATACGATGATATCAGAATCAAAACACTTAGACACTCTTGAGATGAGGCAATCCATTTTTGCTAGTACCTGTTTCGATGCTCCGTTGTGCGCCTCGACGATAAGACGATTCGATACACGCTGCTGTCTTTTCGGGGATAAGGGTGGTTCCAATCTATTTATTTATGCAGGAACATTTCGGGCATTTCCAGTATTATTCCAGTTATTTCGTTTTCAGATTGATCTGATTCAGAAAGAGCTGATGCAACTCTCGCAGCTGGAACTGCAGAAGCGGAAGATAAAGCTAACAGAAGAACAGGTAAGTCATGCTAGTTTGTGAGGCTAGAAAATGGCATCACATAAATTAGAGATGTCTAAACTGTGTACGTCCGTATGGGATAACTTTTTGCTTACTTTGTTAATTCTAAACCGCAACTTCATCCATGGATGTTATGCGATGCGGGTTCCCAAACTGGGGTAGTCCGAAAAGGGGAACCATTTGTTGGCCACAGGCCGTAAGCATCTCCACCGCGGCAAGGCAACTTCTATTGGAGACGAAACCCGAACTTAACATTGTGCACTCTTTGGCTATTTATGCAATTTATTTGAGGAATTTCTTGACCGCCAACGTGAAGATCTGACAAATCTACTGATGCAGCTTCTACTGGAAAAGGATGCCAGATCGGATGAACTGAAAAATAGATTGGTTTGTAAAACTTAATTTCTGCGGAATATTTTAATTCTAAGTGGGCGGGGCTTTATCGTGAATTACAGTATTGGGGAAAGTATATCTAAATTCTAATGTCGTGTTTTGCAGATACTGGTATATTAATTAGTTTTATGCAGTTGATGACTGCAATACAGTTTTGCTCATTCTAGTTGTTTCTTAACTGTTTCAGCTGGAAATGGAACAGGCTAATGAGACGGAACATATGGATTATTGGTTGGTTCAGTTTCAACGTCTCCTGCAATCAAAGCCTCACAGTCTTGTCTCTGCTGTAAGTTCTGTAACCCGTATCGTACCCTGTTCTCTGAATTTATGAATATAGAAGTAACATTATAATAGTTAAGTTATTTACACTTTTACATTTATATGTGGTAGACAGATAGCGAAGTTAGGCACTTCTAGAAGTGTCTAGTCATTTTAGACTAGGGTTGGTTTTTTCCGGAAAAAAGATTGCCGGAAAAAACCTTTTTTCCGGTTTTTTCCATTTTTTCCTTTTTTTCCGGTCACTCCAAAACTTGTAATGTGTTAAAAGTTGCGTTTTTTCATGTTTTTGCATGCACAGAAGCAGTTTTCACTATATTTAGCAGCCCCACAGGGGTAATGCAATTACACAAGCGCTTAGAAAGGTTGCAGTATTGATTATAGGAATCAAATATTTTCAGCGAGTGACGCTGTAGACTATAGACCTAGTGTGTGGTTTTCGTAGGTAAGGCGCTCCGTAAAGTAAACAATTCCAGATATTTTAACAGTTTTGGTTGAACACTCCACTGTTAGGTATGGAATTATTAACTCTACCTGAGTTACGCAATCATTTCCGCATTCAAGTGGAAAAAATGTTAAATCCCAGAATTATCTCAAGTTCATGAATATCGTCTTATTAGCTCATTAAACATTGTTTTTGATAGTTTCTTAATGTTTTGATGTCATAAATTAACTTTCAGAACATGTCCCGAATATTTTTCCATTTTTCCGATGCGTCGAAAAAAGCCAAATACAATTTCGTCAGATTTAACATATCCCTACCTACTATGACCCACGGAAAAGGTTGTAAATAGTGTGAAATCGCGGGAAAAGCTCAGAAAACATGATATTTCATTGTAAAAATCGTCAAAATAACATTAGGAATATTTTTCCATTTTTTCCACCCCATCGGAAAAAAATGGAAAAAAACAGAAAAAACCTTTTTTCCCAGTCCTTTTTTTCCGCGCCCATCCCTATTTTGGACACTTCGCAATGTGTCTAGGCACTTCGCGAAGTGTCTGTCCTTCATTAGACACATGCAGAAAATTTCATTTGTCATGAACTATATGACTTCTATCAATTTATTTGTTGGCACAACTGTGGTTCAACTTTCGGAAATTTGAAATATTTAGTTTTTACATATTTTACTGGATACTTATACTTACATTACATTATTCGTCTCCAGTCTACGTATTGTAACAAAGTCAAAACAACAAGATTAAATTTATTAAATTAGCAATTAGCATTTTTTTGTTTTTTCAGAAGGGGCAAAATTTCAAAAAAGTTACAAATTTATTATTGACATTCAGTATGAAGCTTCTATGTTGTAATCACAAAGATTGCGTCAATGAATTCAGGAGATTGGACATTAATTTTGAGCACCAGCTTTTGCAATTAACAGTTTCACTTGCCTTTTCCGAATTTTTGCAGTTTGAAGTGCTTGTTCAGAATTGTTTGAACCACAGAGCTATGCTGGACAGCATCTGAAATGATATATATCTTTTAGTACCTTTTCACGAATCAAGAAATGAGCATAAGTATACAGATTATAAAGTGATAACGTTAAAATTAGAAGGATATATATCCAGCATTTTCCCTACATGTATTTGTAAGCGCAACCTGAATTTCGCCTAGTTTTCTCACCTTATGACGTTACTTCTGCTAATTTAATAAATTTAATCTTGTTGTTTTGACTTTGTTACAATAGACTGGAGACGAATAATGTAAGTATAACTATCCAGTAAAATAGGTAAAAACTAAATATTTGAAATTTCCGAAAGTTGAACCACAGTTGTGTCAACAAATAAATTGATTGGAGTCATATAGTTCATGACAAATGAAACAAGAAATAAAAATGCTCCTCTGGAGCATGAAAAAGTAATATGGGTGATGGTGAGGTTGCAAAATCAAGGAGGACTAGTTCTTAAAATGCTTAATATGGGGCTAGGTTAAAAAATAGAAGAGGACTAGGTTGTGAGCGAATTAATATGGGCACAGCTTCGCCGAACAACCCATATTCGCGGTTTGTAAATGTAAATTATTATGCATATCCACGATACATTTGGTTTATAGTTCATAAATAACCTACAGCTACGGTATGTGCTCGAGCTTTATTCGAACTTTTATTTTAGCAAACGTTTTCTTCGATAAGTGCTTCATACTAACCAGCGCATTTTACGTATCCATTTATACGGAAAATTTATATTCAAGAATAATTTAGGACTCTCCCACGATCTTCTATGTCCTCAAGACTTGGACCAATAGCTTTAGCATCATATCCTTAGACCTCTCCTAGTAGTAGAGCCTGCGGTAGTTCAACACAACAAAATGATGATAATTTACGTATATATTCCCAGCAGCTAGTCTAACAGTACATGCAAACAGCTATATTCGATGAGTATTCAACGGCTTAAATTTTTTGACTGACATTGATAGCTCTAAGCTAAGACGAAACGTGAAATCCCGCGAATATTGGTTGTTTGGCGAAGCTGTGCCCATATTAATTCGCTCACAACCTAGTCCTCTTCTATTTTTTAACCTAGCCCCATATTAAGCATTTTAAAAACTAGTCCTCCTTGATTTTGCAACCTCACCATCACCCATATTACTTTTTCATGCTCCAGAGGAGCATTTTTATTTGTTGTCCTTCTGTCATTTTAAAGGATCCCTTTCCAGCAATGCGGTAATGGATACAAGGAGCTTGAACAGTGCCATGCTAAACGAGCGTAGTCGATTTACAATATATGCCCCCAACCAAAACGCCGAAATACGCAGTTTTAGGCCGTTTGACCAGTGGTCAATAGGCCCCGTAGGCTGTTGTGACCAGTGGTCACTTCCGTCGGTTTCGGCGATATGCCCATTGAAACGAGCGTAGTCGATTTACTATATATATATATGCCCCCGACCAAAACGCCGAAAAACGCAGTTTTAGGCCGTTTGACCAGTGGTCAATAGGCCCCATAGGCTGTAGTGACCAGTGGTCACTTCCGTCGGTTTCGGCAATATGCCCATTGAAACGAGCGTAGTCGATTTACTATATATGCCCCCGACCAAAACGCCGAAAAACGCTGTTTTGGGCCGTTTGACCAGTGGTCAATAGGCCCCATAGGCTGTAGTGACCAGTGGTCACTTCCGTCGGTTTCGGCGATATGCCTATTGAAACGAGCGTAGTCGATTTACTATATATGCCCTCGACCAAAGCGCCGTAAAACGCTGTTTAGAGCGAGTTTTCCCAACTTTGACCCTGGGCGAGAAACACCGGAGCCATGCTGACCAGTGGTCACTTCGGGCGGTATCGGCAGTATGCTCATCGTTTTCAGCGACCCTGATTTACTATAATATATGGGCACCACCCCGAGGCAGAAAAACGCCATTTTTAGTGACTTTTAGGCCATTTCTAGTAAAAGTGGGACTTGGAAACTTTTCGCCCAAACAGGCCAAAAAAATGCAAAGTTTGGGCCCATCTCCTGAAAGCTAGGGAGCAAAATTAAAAAATCCCCCTCGTTACTTTATGCACCCCTACTGGTATTTTTCAACAAAAGATACTAGACCTCTCCAGCTTCTACCCAGTTCTAGAAAAGTGTGACCAAAATTTGCGAAAAATAGCGAAAGTTCGACTTTGGGACCTTGGCACAGAGCCAAAATTGGCCAGGTGCCAAAATAACCAAAAAAAGGTAGCATGGGGGGATCCTGTCTACCAACATATAATAGTAGCAGTGGCGCACCCAGAGTTTTCTGACAGGGGGGGCGGCAACAATGTTGAAATTTTTTAAAATTTATTTCTACACATGCTTTTGTGCTTTAATTTAATTTAATTTAATTTAATTTAATCTTCAACTGTTGAAATTATTTATTTGTGAAAAATTTATTCGATATAAACCCAACCTCATCAGTTAGGCTTTCTTCAATTTATTTTGAATTTTCACTTTCAATTTCAAACATTTGAATTTTGTTTTCACATAATTTTAAATTATGCACTTACATTTAGATTTAGTTTTACATTTAGACGCAAATGAAAGGATTTTAGAAAAATTTTCAAGCACATAAAATGTTGTTTGTTCGTGTTAGTCATAATATTATTTGCTAATTTCTCTGAAATCTTGTCATTTAATGGATTTTGTCTTGAGAAATTTCGCTATTGCAGGCAGATTCAACAATAAATTCAAATTTTTTGAATTGACAATTGAAGAAACTTACCCATTGAAATTAAAATAACAGTTGCCAATTTATTGAAAATTTTTATCATGACCCCTATTTTTGTGCAATATAAAGAGGGAAGGTTTCATCAATCAGCGTTGTTTTAGACGCTCCTCAGTTTTGCCAACGCTAAATTGGCAAAACTGACTGAGACGCTCACAAGTGCAGTTTTGCCAGTGAAAATTGGTGAAACTTGACATGCGCGCATTCTTGAACAGTTTGTCCAGTCCTCGGCTGGAGAAAGTGCAGTTTGTCCAAAATGACTGGCAAATGTGCACATTTGCCAACATGCGCAGTTTTGCTATCACATATATATAGTTGGTTTCATTGGCTGAGATAGTTAAATAGAATTAATCATTCTCATAAATGCGAAGGCAGGGGGTCTGGGGGGCGCAGCCCCCCAGAAGTTGAGAATTTTTTGGCATTCTAGACCTGAAAACAATTTTTTTCTGACCACTTTTTGTTATTTCAAAAGATCAAAATTGTCTTCTGGCTGGCGCCCTGGTTTCACCGGATAAATAACGTATATACGTGCTATATATATAACTCAAACTAATAGAACTCTAAACTAAGCAAAGCAACATAGCTATGATAAGAAAAAGTGGGAAGAAGCGGGGGTCTGGGGGCGGCAGCCCCCAGCTAAAAGCTAGAGCTCTTTTTAAAAAGCTTCACCTATTTGAAAAATTTTTCAAGCCAAGTTGTGGTTAGCAGTAGCAAAATTTGCACAAATATGCTTTTGTCTTCATGTATGCATATTATATTCGTATTTCATATTTAGGTTTCTTCGTATTTCCTTAGTTTATACACATGGGCGATTCTTAGTGTATCTGGTTATATCGAAGAAAACTCAGACTCTAGTTTTCATTTTGAAACAATCGTGTTCCAAGGTGGCCTTATGGTTAACCTTGTTTTTCTGTTTTCTTTTTTCACTGAGCTTTCGTGTGTGCATTTTAAATTGTATTTGGTAAAACAACGTTCATATCATGGTTTTTAATGAGTTTTTGCCAATCGACCTGCGTAACATACATGGGCAAGGTCTCTTCACAGGGTGTACCAGAAATTATTTTGCGCGGTCCCCTTTCGCACAACGGGGGGGGGGGGCGTGCGACGTGGAGAGGGGAGGGCGAACACACATTTTCAAAGTATTAGCAAGTTTGCAGCCCCGTCTAGCAATTTCCACTCGTTTTCACTCATTTCACAGATTGTATATAATTTGCTTGCAAAGATCTTCAAATTTTCCGCATTTTCGTACAAACTACATAGGACAATATTCGTTAATTATAACCTAGTTTTTCTGAATGATTTATGCCAAATTGCGCAAGTCTGACATTATAAACAGTGTTCGCTTCGCTCGCGCTGCGCGGTCCCCCCGATTTTGCTTGCGCACTGCGCGGTCCCCTCAAGAATCAGGGTGTACCTGGTACACCCTCGGTACACCCCTTGCGCATGTATGCTGCGTAAGTTTTGCATATTTTTATTTTAGAATGTGTATTTTTAATTTCGGCTGCGTAAAATTACAAAAATTGCTTCTCAACGTTATAAAGCTATACGTAAACGCTTTTAGCTTCGAGTTACTGCGTTTTTAAGAGTTTTTAAACAACGTTAAGGGCCTTAGCTTCATTTTACGTTGCCTGCTCGTCGAACTGCGGTGTGAAAGTATGACCAGATAATATTTTATTTTACTATGCCAAATCAAAATAGAAACAAACAGCAACGCATACTATGCATAGTACGCACAGAAAGTATAGCAAGTGCTTGCTATGCATATACCGAATAATAATTGAAGACCAGCCACCCCACCCCGCCCCATATGCTATAGTAAAAACAACCAAATATATAATAGTTAATTCGCGCCGAAGGCGCGAAAATTTTTGTTTTTTCTGCCTTTTCTCCTTTCTGCTTCTTAATTTTTCTGACCTTCGAAACCTGACAGGGGGGGCGGCCGCCCCCCCCGCCCCCCCTTGGGTGCGCCCCTGAATAGTAGTATGGTGCCAAAATGCCCACATCGTTCCAACACTTAGCCGTAAAATGCATTTCCAATAAGCGTTATTCACCGAGGAAAAAAACAAACGCACGGTAACTATCGCCTAGTGCAAAAATTCGAAGTTTCGAATTCGAACCAAAAGTATGGTGGTACTTGTAGTAGTACTCGAGTTGTTTACGATGGTAACCTTTTTACCACCGCCGGACCTCTAATTAGCTGGCACCAGGCCAACACGGTCTCCAGAGGGCCGCGCAGACGCCTTTATACCCATATTATGTAGGGGCGCTATCGCGCCCCTACATAATTTTCTGCATGTGTCTAATGAAGGTCAGACACTTCGCGAAGTGCCTAGACACATTGCAGAAAAAAACGTCGCTCTGACAAAATTTTCGCAATGTGTCTAGGCATTTGCGAAGTGTCTAAAATGACTAGACACTTCTAGAAGTGTCTAACTTCGCTATCTGTCTACCACATATACATTTACATTTCGAAAATCTGTGAATCTGTGATTTTTGTATCGTTTAAGGAGGATCAGCTTGAAATTGAAATTGTGAAGATGCTACGTCAGGTGGGGGCTGAAATCTGCCTTCCTGTATTTGCTCGACATAAGATTACGCTGGCCACCTTTCCTAGACTCACTGAAGATGATCTCCAAAGGGTGCTTGCTCGTTTATTATTTAATCAATTAATTAATTAATAGTTTATGCAGCACTCAATAAGTTGAAATTGATGGAATTTCTTCAGTGAGTTCGATTTTGTACGCTTCATTCATAAACAGTAGCGGCGCGTTTGCACCCTGTGGGCGAGGACTGACTGGAATTATAGATTTATGTCCCATATGCGGAAAATAATAAATTATCTGTAGCGTCAGATAAGCACAGCGGTTGTCCACAGTTCTTTTGCCAAAGCTGTAACGGGCAAAAATTATAAAAGTGAGATAATTTTGTTTGTTGAATGAAATGTAGGTTGCCTGATTGAGTTTGCTCGTGTGATGTCAATTCTGTTTTCTATCCTGCTATGTTGCAAGTTGGCGTGTATTGCGGTTAACTGACTGCCCAGAATAATTGGAGAACAAGCTAGTGGACTCTGTTCTATGAACTGCGCTTGTGGCAGCTGAAATAAACTCTAACTTATTCAGTTCAAGCTTTCTAATTGTTTCGGCCGATATCTTAGTAGCATAGTGCCTGCCTTGTCTGAGCGTTAAAAACTGTTCCTTAGCTCTCCACTCTTGTTGTTCCCTTTGTTTCAGATGGGAATTTATCAGGTTGGATTGCGGAAGGCTTTGTTAGCTAAGATTGAAGAATATCGAACGACAGAGCAGAAACTGTCTAAAACTGTCGAAACGGATATTGAGCGGGACAGGAGTCAATCACCTGAACCCAGTGCCCCCTCAACCTCTCCTGGAACGGTGAAGACTCATGTGGAAGTCGAATGTGTGATCTGTCTATCGAATAAGGTGAGCTGATCCAAGTAATGCGAGTGAGTAATGCGAATAATCTAGTGAGCGGATTCCCGAAAACCGATAACATTTACAGTGGATAAGCGAAATGTGCGTAGTCCACTCCCTTGCTCCAGGAATCAGATGACTTCGTGGCAGAGGATAATCTCGTTAGAAGCTGATGCCTTTGCACTGTTTGACCATCCCGTCGTCTTATAAAAGTGCATAATAGTTATACCCTCAGTTCCCATATTTGGAAAGTTAGCCTCAATCCGCGGTTGGATTTTCCTTCCCACTGAAGGAACACCTTATCATTGTGCATATGAATTCTCCATGCTCCGAAGGAACATTTTCTGCTTGTACGTATATCCCGGTTTTATTTTAGAGTGTCATCGTTTTTATTCCCTGCGGGCATGTGTGCAGCTGCGCTTTATGTTCCGCTGATCTAATGTCTTGCCCTCTCTGTAGAGCTTCGATAGTCCAGAAAGTGGATTTAATTGGAATTCAGCCTTCAGCTCCAATTGAAGAAACTTGAATCAATTTTTGAACTTGAACTTGAACTTTTGCTTTGATGCGTTGTGCATAGGGTGCTTTCTTAATTTATTAATATGAATTTTTATTTATCTGTACAGCATTGGATTCTTACCCGTTTGGAGCAGTAAATTTGGGACTTGTTTATCTCTGTTAGGATATCTCGTAATTGGGGCTTGGGGATATGAAGACTGCAATAGTTAGACTTGCCATCCGGTTCCGTTTCGGGCTTGGTCCCCGGGCCGAAGACCGCGTATTTGAAAACTGCACAACTGGGACGCGCACGGAAACAGCACTGCTAGGACACGAATGTCTAGGGGCCTTTTCAAGAAAGGGTAGAGTAGAGTTAAAACTAACTCGATCCTTTTCAAGAAAGAGTTAATTTTAACCCTGCGAGTTAGAGAGAGTTAAAAATTTTAACTTTGTATGGATTCATGAAAAGAGTTAAAATTAACTCGCTTTAACTCTACCCTTTTCAAGAATCGCGTGCAAAGTTAAATTTAACTCTACCTTTTTCACGAAATGGTTAAATTTAACTGTTGTTTAACTGTTTCTGAGCATTTTCTATTGAAATTTAACGCCAGGCAAAACGCGCAGGTTAAGCAGAGATAAAATTAGCTCTTCATGAAACCATTGGGTTAATTTTAACTCTGCCATTTTAACTCCTTCTAACTTTGCAGCTTTTAACCCTGTAAAGTTAAGGTAGATAAAACAAGCAGAGTTAAAATTAACCATGTGCTTTCATGAAAAGAGTTGATTTTAACTCTACTCTAGTCTACTCCACTCTACTCTACTCTACCCTATTCTTTCTTGAAAAGGCCCTAGGAAACTGCACGGCTGTGACGCGCACTATGCATTTACTATGAAAACAAGCTATAGTTATGAGCAAACTTGACCAAGGCTTTTGCAGAATTCACAAAAGAATTGTTACTCGTTAACAACTATAGACCTGCTGCGAGCAAAGTTGTATATACCAGTGCTGGGACCGGTTCCAAAAGAACCGGTAGAACCGGAACCGGTAGGATTTTCAGAACCGGAACCGGAACCGGTGGCTTTTGGAACCGGGCCGGTTCTAATGTAAACTTTGGCTGTTTGAAACTACAATCAAGGTTTATTTTGTAAAATTTTAAAATTTTACCAGTAATTTGAATTTAGCACTTGAAATTTAACCTTAATTTTGGAAATTGTATTTAGACTGCAATTTTGAGGACGGCTAAGTTTTTGTGTAAATGGTAGACGATTTGGTATCTATTTTATAGTATATTTTTAACAGCAGTTTTTAGTCAATGTTTTGTACCTGTGTTCTTCAGAAGTGCTCTAAAATGCACTTCAACGATTTGCTCAAATTTTCCTCTGCTGAAGTTTTGATCTCAGAAAAACCATCGGCCTCAGATAGCTGCATTTCAATGATCAAGCTTTGTAGTTGATCCTATACTGTTAACTCGATGAGCAAATTTTATTGGACGGCTTGAAATTGACCGAGGACAGTTTTATTTTTGACTGACAGTTAGTGTTTGAGGCCAGCCGGTTTAAGCCGCCGGCCGACGATTTTCGCTCGGGCGACGGATTCCGGTGGGTTCGGCCGGGCCGGCCGGTGAAACCCCGGCCGGCCTCAAACGACAGTAAAATATGCTTGTTATTTCTAAAGTTGCGACGTTCGCTTTCTGAAAGACGATAGCAAAACTTTTGTCTGGATTGAGAATTACTGTTACCTAAAATGTTCCAAAAATTTTGCTAAAATGTTGAGACAGAAAACATCTTTTTAACAGAAAATATTTGTAAGTAGTAAAATGTAGTAAAAAGAGATTAATACCTTTGTAGTCTTGTGCAGTCAATTATACAACACGGTTTTATAGCGATTTTCAAAAAAATATAAAAATTGAGTGATTTTAGCGTTTTTGTAAAAAATACCAATTGGAACCGGAACCGGTAGCTAGAACCGGAACCGGTAGTCAAGAACCGGAACCGGTTTCAAAAATCGGAACCGGTTCCAGCACTAGTATATACATATTAGGAAAGCGTCGCGAGTGTTTTGTTTAAAAAACTGTACTTTACCCTCAAGGATTGTCACTGCCTTTAGCATACAGTAAGTAAGCTAATTTATCCAATGGAACTTGAATTAAATTCAGTAAATATAAGTTATTTAAAAGCTGATCTTTTAGATATCAAAATTATGATTAATAATATAAAATTTATAACCTCGTGTGAAATATTCCTTGTATTTCGGCGAGCAGTGGACCACGTTGCTGTTCAATAAATTAACGGGTATAGCCCTGATTTATGCCTCTCCGGAGTGGTCCGGAGGTCGCGGATACTTTCGAAGGATTTGTCAATTTACTGAAATCTCAGTTTCCACGACCACAATTGTCAATTCGAGATAGATACGTATCTTTTGCTAGACGGGTCCAGCGCCACGGGGAGTCGGTCCGGAGATATATTTCGGAGCTACAGGCACAGGCTATTTCAATTTGGTCGGATGATGCGCTGGAACGTGGACAACAGTGTGTTCAGCAGCTTTTTGCAGGCATTAGACAAAACGTACATCAGTGCCTTGGCCCCTCTTTTCATTGACTATGATCCCACCATGGATCAAATATTACGTATTATTGATAAATTAGATTCCCGTGACTCAAGACCCTCTGAGGAGAACAGCTTATGCTATTCCATGCCTTTATATCAGGTGTCTGCGGATGACATACCTAGCTGGGGGAATTCGGATGGAATTACGGGAAATGCGTGACAGGGTGGAACAGCAGATCCGGGACCGGTTTAATCAAATGGAAGAAGAACGAAAAAGGAGGTTCGGTCCTGTATGTAAGTTTTGTAAGAGGAAGGGGCATTCCCCAGAAAAATGCTGGGATAAATATCCGGAACAGGCCCCCCGGATTATAGGCCACGACCTTCTCCTAGAGGGATGAATTACGTAGAGGATACGTATTATTACTCCCAGCCATACTACTCACAGCCTCCTCAACGGTACTATCCGTCTCCCGCGCCAGTGCCACCTGCACAGGCGGCCTATTATAAGCAGCCGACATACGTATATGCGCAGTCACAAGCTGCACCTTCTGTGGCTCAACCAGGGCCGCAGCAGGTGCCTGCGCCAAGGGCTCAGCCAACATATTACTATACTCAGGCTCAGGTGGCCCCGCAGGCTCAGTCTCAGGTTCCGCAGTAATGGGGTCGGCTCCTCCGGCTGCCGCCTGCTCCGGGACACCGGCGCCCACCGTTCAACAACAGGCTGATCAGGGCGTGCCTGTGCAGGGGCGCCTAACGTGTCCTATGTAGGTTTCACACAGGAACCTGACCAGGGGGGAACGGTAGTGACGGCTCAAAATACAGTATCAGTAACTGATCAAAACCAGGTGCCGGCTCAAAATTCTGCACAAGTTTCACATCAGGTTCAGGCTCCCAATGTGCCTTCTCAGGAGCAAGTTATGCAAATTTTGTCCCCTTTCCACGTAGGCATGATTGAAACGATGTCAGTTCCTCCTACCGAAATTTCACCACATGTGTTTGGAGTGGGTTCTCTCTCTGGTGCGTCTATGGTAGAGGAGAGGTTGGTTCATCTTTTTAATGTTGCTACTCAGAATGTGGTCAAATTGGCCTCTATCCACTCGTTTACGACTGCGTTTATGGAATCATATTTCAAAGAAATCCAAAAGCAGCTTCAGCAAATGGCCCAAATTCCTTGTAAAGTGTGTCCGGGAAGTTTGGACCCAAAAATTGCGGAAACTTCTGCCCTCCCCCCTGAATCGTGGTGTTCGGGGGCTTTACCTATTTTGGCGGGTTTTCTCCCACTCGAGTTGGCGCAGGTGTCTACGCAGACCGTGGGCACTGAAACGGAGGTTCCTCTCACAGAGGAGGGGACCTCTGCTGTGGGCCAGGGCAAGTCTTTTCATTTGGTAACTCTGGCCCAAAAAAAGTCCCACGGAATGTGACTCAGAAGCAATTTTAGCAGCAGGGGACAATACCCCCGCCATAAAAGTTGATTCAGGTGGCCAGAGTTTCCTAGCCATCTTGGACTCGGAGGCCTCTATTTCTATTATTGGCCCACGAGTGCTGGAAAGGCTTGCCCGGGCTGGTGTCACGGTCCGGTTACAAGATCTCGATCCTGTTTCGGCGGTAACTTCAGCGAATGCTCCACTTAAATTGACATCGAAATTGTGTGCTAAAATTATGGTGGGTGATCGACATGTGATTGAATGGTCCTTTTATGTCGCGCCGGATTTTTATCGTGAAATTCTAATTGGCACGGATATGATGAAAAACTACAAGTGGGATTTACTTTTTTCGCGAAAGTCGCTTCTTATTCCTGGCCCAATTGGGACGGGAGTGATTTTTCTTTTATTAACCCCTGAAGAGATCGGTGCGGAATGGTTTTCGAATCTAAAAGCGCAATCGGCGGCAGTCATGGCTATTGATGTGGAAATTCCACCAGTTGCGGAAGTTTGGGCGTCCGCTCTTGTACTTCTTGTCAAAATCTTGAGAAATTGTATTTTTTCGAGCCTTTGGAGTCTTTTATCCAAGAGAGTAAAATTCTGCCATATGCAGGGGTAGTGGAGCCCTGTGGGAATAAATATGACATTTTGGTGGTCAATCCCACCTCGACAGCCGTACGCTTGGAGAAAGCTACGATTGTCGGCTCGGTCGCTCCGGCGGCTGATTACTGGGCCCAAGATACACAATTCTCGGTTCCGCTAGTGGTTCCTCAGGCGCGTGTGAATTAATACCCGATGGGGCATGAAATGCTTTTTGCTGTAGATGAACGTTTGGGGGAGACCCCCACTCGTGTAGAGCCGCCATTCGATATATACGTACGGGAAAATATGTTCGAAAATGATATTGTGTTTCATTCCGAAAGTCCTGAAGATTTGGTTAACGAATCGGAGTTGTTTTCGCGTTTTGCTGATGGAAATGAGCAGTTGGAAGAAGGTGGGAGTTTTTCTGCAGACCTCGTAAATTGTCCAAAAGAGGGGGTCGCCCCCCCGAGACAGGAGGTAGAAGACGAAAGTGAATTGGAACAGGAGGGGATCCCGCCTGAAGTTGTATCGGGAAAAACTGTCCTTATAAAGGGTTTTTCCTCTCTTCCCGATCCGGAAGAATGTCTAAAAGAGGGGGTGGCCTCTCCTGAAGAGGGGGTAAGCCCTCCAGCGCCTGAGGTTCCACGCCAGCCTGTAAAACCTTGTTTATTTAGGGCGGAGGAACTGTTTCCTCTTCCTGCAAATTTTTCTGCTCGACTACCGCTGGTACCTGTTGCGTTTGCCGAGAATGTGGACTTTTGGGCTCAGGAGACGCAGGAAGGTCAGTCCTCCCTCCTTCCGGCGGGGGTTCGGTCAGAACCTCTTCCAGAGGCTCTTTGTGGGAAGCTGTCCCAAGGGGGACTTAATCGGGATTCTGGTCCGAATGAGGGGGGCTTCTCCATAGAGTCGCCCTGCGGTACACCGGAGGTGGACTCTGGTGGGCCGGCGGGAAATTCAGGTGGGACGACTGGCCAGACCGAGCAGCTGGTGGGGGAAACCGCCATTACCTCGGTACAAAAGTTAAAGTGGGTGCGAAAATCTATTGTACGTAAAATTCATCCTGGGGAGGAAGGCTACGAGCGTCCAGTCTGGAAAAATTTCTGTGAAAACCGGGTTCCTGAAAATGGTGAGATTGTACGTACTGAGGAAGATGACGTGCTGACGGAACCTCTTTCAGTTTTGGACATGGATTCTACTCCCATTCTGTCAGCCTTGCAAAAACGTGATCTCTTGAACCAGAAGATAAAATTTTCTGATTGTTGTTTGCTGCGAAGGAACCAGAGGCGTTGGAGCAGGGGCTCATACAGCCCTCTAGAAGTCCGTGGGCCTCCCCCATTATTTTGGTCGCGAAAAAGGTTGGGGACTGGAGCTTGTGCGTTGATTATCGCAAGTTGAACTCAGTTACCAAGAAAGATTGCTATCCTATTCCTTACATTCATGGACTTTTTGAAGTTATTTTGGGGCATTATATTTTTTCAAAGTTAGATTTAGCGTCAGGTTTCCATCAGATTCCGATTTATCCTCCTGATCGCGAAAACACCGCTTTCGTTACTCACGCAGGTCTCTATGAATTTAAGGTTATGCCTTTTGGTTTGCGCAACGCTCCTAGCACGTTTCAAAGAATTATTGATCGTATTATGGAAGGTTTCATCGTATATATAGACGACATTTTGGTGACCCGCGCATCCGAGCTAGAACATTTGTCTCGACTTTTGAAGGTTTTCCTCCGCTGTTCAAGAGAGCACGTTATCTTGAAATTGTCAAAATGTGAGTTTGGGAAGTCATCTATTTCATTTTTGGGTCATGTTTTGTCGAATGCCGGCATCTCCACCGACCCGGAAAAAATTCGTGTAGTTCAGCAATTCCATGTCCCGAAAACTGTCAAGGACATCCAAAGCTTTTTAGGTCTGGCAGGATACTATAGGAGGTTCCTTCCAAATTTTGCGAAAATTGCCCACCCCTTGAATCGTTTGTTACGAAAGGATATGGAATTTGTTTGGGATGGGGCATGCCAGTCGGCTTTTGAAACTTTCAAGGAAAAATTGGTCGCGGCACCGGTTCTTGTCTACCCTGATTTTACGAAAAAGTTTACTTTGGCTATTTAGGCTACTTTGGCTGTCCTTCAGCAACAGGACCAGGCAGAAAAATTTCACCCGGTAGCCTATGCAGCCAGAGCCTTACAACCGGCTGAAAAGAATTATCATGTCACAGAATTGGAAGCTCTTGCCATCTATTTTGGAATTTCGTATTTCCAACACTATCTAATTTTGAATGAATTTGATGTGATTATTGATCATAAGGCATTGGAGTACATGTTAGGGGATCAAGCCGTACCACGAACAGCCCAGGGGCGAATTGCCCGCTGGCGTCTATTTCTCGCGTCTTTTCCTTTACGAGTGATCCAGCTACCGGGCATAACAAACGGAGCTCCTGGTGCGCTGTCCCGCAACCCTCCCCTTTGGGCGGGGTCTTTTGCAGAGTACCCCCAAATTCCCGACTTTGTTGGTTCTTTGGTGGTTTTGGCCGTAGAAGCCTTAGAGGAGTCGGAAGACTCTGGGGTGGAGGACCCGGAAAGTCCTGTTGGAGGTCGTCCGCCTATCCCTCGTAGTGCCCCGCAGGAAATTTGGAAACAGGCTCTGGCTGCGGACGAATTTACAGCAGCTATGATCAAAATTTTTGGTAGACAAGACTGTGCCGCAGGAACAGAAATTGTTTAACTATATTCATAAACATTCAGGTAATTATGAGGTTGAAAATGGAATTTTGTATCGGTTTTGGTTGACGCATAAGGGGGAAAAACGAAAAAATTACGAAAAACGCCTAAAACGATAAAACAAGCCTTGTTTTGACAAGAAAGCGTTAAAATACAGAAAATTTTGCGTTTTTAGGCCTTTTTTGAATTTTCTGAGGTCCGAATTTGGGGGGTGGGGAGGTTCGGGCGTACTCTCCATCACATTTCGCGGGTCGGTCGACTACCAAATTTCCGAAGATTGCCCCCCCCCCAACCAAAATTTCCGGTGAAACTATGGGGTTACCCCTCCCCCCCAATCCCCCCCGACCTGGTGAAACTATGCCCCCAACCAAAATTTCCGGTGAAGCTATGTCGACTCCCACTTTCACTTGCACTGCACTGCCCCTCCCCCAATCCCAATATATACCCTCCCCAACTTTCAGCCACCCCCTCCCCCCCAGGGTGGCTGGCGAAAAAAAGTGGGGGTTTGAAAAAAGTAGGGAGGGGGGTCTGGCAAAAAAGGGGAGGGCCAGGATGGGCGAAAAAAGTCAATATGGGGGGAGGGGTAAGAAAAATTATCGAGGGGGGATCGGCGAAAAATCGGTTTTTCGCTGAAAAACCTAAAAAATTTTCTCAATTTTCAGCTATTTTTAGAGATTTTTTAAGGTAGTTAAGCGAATTTTAGCAATTTTTCGCTATTTTTTGAAAATTTCAAACTTTTGGCTACAAATTTGCAAAAATTCAGGTAGGGGGTTGAAAATTTTTAGGGGGGAGGTTGGCCGAAGGCCGATTGGGAGGAGGGGTTGAAAAATTTTTTAGGGGGAGGGTCGGCGACCCCTCCATTTGGGGGAGGGGTGTGATCCCCCTCACCCCCCTAACACTCGTATGCCCCGCCCCCCCCCCTCCCGGTTCCAGCGATTTTTGGACCCAAAAAGTTTGCTAAATTTGGCCCGAAAAATGGTCATGTTTTGAAAAATTGTTCTAAGTTTTCACTTAAAATCGCTTTAAAACGGTGCCAAAACGACTAAATTTTGCAAAAACGCCTTTTGGAAATTTTTAAAAATAGTTTATTTTCTTCAGTTTAAGCATCCTATCGTGTAGAAAACGTTTTATTTTTAGGGTAAATTTTGCAAAATTTTTCGAAAATGTCCAAATTTTTGGCTTAAGGTGTTCATTATTGGGTGAAATACACGTTTTAAACAGTTTTATGGACTTTCTGACTCAATATTGACCCTATTTTGGAGTTAGAAACATGTTGGCAATCACGTTTTCGAGTTTAAAGGCCCTGTCTAATGTTAAAATTAGATAATGGTTGGAAGTTTTATGGCAGTAGCAACATAGGTGTACCTGGGGGGGGATGGGGGGAACCCTCCCCCCAAATCGAAAAGTGCCGACCCCACCCTCGAAATTTTGGAGGCAGACCCCACCCCCAAATGACCAGATCCCAGACCCCACCCACCTAAATTTGCCTGACCCCACCCTCAAAATTTTGAAAATTTTGCCTCAAAATTAGAAAAATTCGAATTTGGTTGGAAAAATTCGAAATTTTTGCAAAAAAATCCAAGATTTTTCGAACAAATGAGCAAAAATGAAGAAATATTGTTGATTTTTAGTTGGAAATAACGCTTTTTTAGCAAATTTGCGAATTTTCTCAAAATTTTTGCCCAAAAAAATTTTTTACCTCTCCCCCCAAATTCGATTTTTCCGGACCATACGTGTGCTTGGGGGGGGGGTTTTCACCCCCCCAGACCTGAGCTCACCCCCCCAGAGGGGTCCCTCACCCCCCCCCCAGAATCCGGAAAAAACTGTAAAAACGGTAAAAACGGTAACGGTAACGTGTAACGGTAAAAACCGGAAAAATCCGGTTTTTCGGCGGCCTTCGGCCGCACTTCACCCCCCCCCAGAACTTCCCATCCAGCACATGTCTGTTCCGGACCCCAACCCACCTCAAAACGGCTGACCCCACCCACCCTAATTTCAGTTACCCCTCCCCCAACGTTTTCTCAAGGTACACCTATGATTAGCAATGGCTGAAAATGCGATTTTTGGCATAAAAATTTAAAAAAATTTTTGGGGGAGGTTTGGGGGAGGTTTGGGGGGGGGGGTCTTGGGGGGGGTTGGGGGAGGTCGAAAAAGGGGGCCCGCCCCCAAATTTTGGGGGAGGGGGGCCTCCCCCAACCCAAATCCCCGTTACACCTATGTAGTTAGGCCCCGGCCCCGGCCCCGGTGGTCAGGCGTACCGACCGGGGCCAAAAATTAGCAAAATTTTGTAAATTTTTGACATTTTTTGACCAAAATTTTTAATTTTCGAAAGTCAAAAAGTGTTACAAATCGTTTGTTTTCCCGCTGATGTGAATGAAAACAACGATAGTAACGTTTGTATATCAAAAATTATTGCAAAATTTAAATTTTTACGAAAATTTTTGAAAATTTTCGATTTGTACCCCCGATTTCTAGGCCCCGGCCCCGGTACCGGGGCCATGGGGGCCCCGGCCCGGGCCGGGGCCACGATGAGGTCGCGGCCCCGGCCCCGGTAGTGGCGGCCCCGGTGCATCTCTAGTTCTAATGACGTATATATACATTTCTGTAAAATCATATGCATTGGTGTACCTTGAGAAAACGTTGGGGGAAGGGGTAGCCGAAATTAGGGTGGGTGGGGTGGGGTCAGAAAAAATCGAATTGGGGGGGGGGTAAAATAATTTTTCAGAAAAAATTCGCAAATGTGCTAAAAAAGCGTTATTTCCAACTAAAAATCAACAATATTTCTTCGTTTTTGCTCATTTGTTCGAAAAATCTTGGATTTTTTTGCAAAAATTTCGAATTTTTCCAACCAAATTCGAATTTTTACTAATTTTGAGGTAAAATTTTCAAAATTTTGAGGGTCTGGTCTGGCAAATTTGGGTGGGTGGGGTCTGGGATTTGGCCATTTGGGGGTGGGGTCTGCCTCTAAAATTTCGAGGGTGGGGTCGGCACTTTTCCATTTGGGGGGGGAGGGGTTAAATCCTCACCCCCCCCCCCTGGGCTTATTCTAGGGATTTTTTTCTGGGGGGGCTTGGGGGGGGCCCCCCAAAGGTCCGAGGCAGAATTTTTGGGGGGGGGGAAATTTTTAGAAAAATATGCTAAAAATAGCGCTATTTTTCTGGCGTATACTATAAAAGTTGATTTTCATATAAAAAAAATAAGCAGATTACCCTAGTGTTTGAAAAGGGCAAAATTCAGAGTAAAAATCTTCTCCCGGCGAAGCTCGGAAAATTTTCGAAAATTTGGCCTTCCCGAGCGATTTTTTCTGAAAAAAAGTTGGTACCAAAAAGGGTGACCAACTTTTTTGGGGGGGGGGAACTGATGTTTGGGGGGAAGGGGTGTTTGTTTGGGGGGGCCCCCCCCACCCCCCCCCCCCACTAGAATAAGCCCAGCCCCCCCGGTACACCTATGATCATATGTATGTTACGGGCAGATGAATAAATTGGACACTTCTGAAAGTGTCCAGACAGATAGATAAATTATGCATGTCCCAGACAGATAGATAAATTCTTACAATTATCGCATTCTGTCCGGACAGATGAGTAAATTATCTATGTGTCCAGAACAAGGTTGGACAGATGCGTAAATTTTTAAACTAAGAAGTAGTAGTGCAGGCAGAATATTTGTGTTTTCCTGTTTATATCTGTTGTTAACTTCATTATTGTTCGTCACCTTATTTTTTATCGTTTATGCATTGTTCTAAGGCTTGTTACTATTAGGGGGAGCGCGTTAGCGCTCCCCCTAGAATAGGGGAATTTGGATGCAATGTATAATCTTGACATTGTTTGGCCTGTGGCCAGCGGAGGAGTGGACCGATCGGGCTGAAACTTGGTGTGTGAAGAGCCTGTGGGCAGGGGTACATGCTGTGAAAATTTCAGCCGGATCGGCCTGGTAGATCTTGAGATATTTGGTAACTGGCCCCCCGCGCAGGTCGCGTTTCTCCTCTTTTTTTTCCCCCAGGGGTGCAGGTCGGAAGACCCTTCAGAGCCGTACTATTTTGGGTTTTTTTGTACAAAAAGTTCCGCAATTCCGGGGAAATTACTGGCCAGGGGTCCGGACCGTGGACCATGCCCAAAATGGCCAAAAATCGATTTTTCTAAAAGTGGCCAAGTTTGGTATCAAATGAAAGCCCTTGGTGAGGCGAACATTTTTTGTCATTGGAGGACCCCTCCAAAGTGGCCCCAGTGGCCTCGTGGCGGCCGACCAGGGTCCTGAACGGTCCAAAATGGCCAAAATCGATTTTTCCAAAAGTGGCCATGTTTGGTATCAAATGAAAGCCCTTGGTGAGGCGAACATTTTTTGTCATTGCAACACCCTCAAAGAGGTCCCAGCGGCCTGTGGCGCCCTGGCCAGGGTCCGGACCGGTCCAAAATGGTCAAAAATCGATTTTTCCAAAAAAGTGCCATGTTCGGTATCGTCGAAAGCCCTTAAAAGAGGCGAACATTTTTTGTCATTGAGGACCCTCTGTGCTGGCCCCAGCGGTCTGTGGCGCCCTGACCAGGGTCCCGACTGGTCAAAAATCGATTTTTAAAAAATTTCCAACTTTGGTATCAAATGAAAGCTCCCTTGGTGAAGGGAACATTTTTCTCATTGAGGACCCCTCCAAAGTGGTCCCAGCGGCCTGTGGCGCCCTGGCCAGGGTCCGGACTGGTCAAAAATCGATTTTTTAAAAATTCCAAGTTTGGATATTTAAACGAAAGCCCTTTAAGAGGCGAACATTTTTTGTCATTGGAGGACCCCCTCCAAAGTGGCCCCCAGCAGGCCTGTGGCGACCTGACCAGGGTCCGAAACGGTCCAAATGCCAAAAATCGATTTTGCCAAAAGTGGCCAAGTCTGGTATCAAATGAAAGCCATAGGTGAGAGCAATACGTAACTGAACGAAGTACA
>JASAND010013338.1:0-14703 GCA_030248195.1 Trissonchulus latispiculum
GACACTTATAGATAAGTAAGACCTTGATTCTTCTAATTATTTATCTACTTAGGACGAAATGTATAGTTAGGACATTTTCTGTGGCGACTAGGAAACACTTCGGGCATAGCTAACTCCGCAGCTATGCGTGCTACGTTAAGCAATCTCTACTCTTAAAATAGGAGAAATTTTAGGTGCAAAGCATTTCAGCAAAGCTAGCTCAAGTGAGTCTTTTGTTACCCAATTATTGTAGATGACTACAAGCTGATGTTGTGACTTGTGAATTAGGTATATACTCCTTGCTGAGGCACTTGCACTTTATTTCCAACATTGCCCCGGCCGATTGCAAAACGCAACTGTAAGACACCTAGTTCTTGTCATTTATTTTATCAAAATGGAATATTTTCAAAATCGCTCTGAAAACACTTCATGGAGTTCTGACTACTGAGTGTGAAAGTCATATGCTCTTCCTAAGCTTTGCTCTCCACCTTTACCGGGTATGAAGTTAAACTTAAAACGATACATCTATTTAGGCACACAACGCTATCGCTAAATTTGGTGATCATATCTTTGAAAGAGCTTCGCTTTTGCTGTGTAAAAATTTAAATATTTTTCCGTGATATTAAAGAACAAACAGCGTTTTATTGTTTTTTTATATTGAATGCAAAATTTAATGAAATTAGATGACGTTAAGTGAGACAGGGAGGATTCATTAGGAAGGCTCATAGGTGGATATGTTCTTTGAATGCTATAATATTGGATTAAAAAGATCTGTCTTTCCTCGCTGTCAGAGTGACTGAGCTTACACATATCCTTTTGTCTTTGTGTATTTATTTTTCACACTTTCCTATGGAATCATGGAGCAGCATTAAGTAGGACGTCTCTGCATTTGTTGACAGAGTCCTGTTTAGCTCGTCAGCAGAACTCATTGATAGGTAAGCAACGTTCCTCAGGTTAACAAATGGAGAGGTTCGTGAATTAAATTATGAATCTTTCCTTTTGTGCAAAATGAAAAAGACTTTCTGCGAGTACACAAACGAATCTCATGTTTAGCTTTGCTTATTATCCTTCCTGTTTTCGTCGGAACTGCAAACTTGTCTTGTGGTTTCTAAGTAAGGATGGCTGGGCCTTTTGGTTTGAGCCCAAGTTTTGCTTGCAGTTGTGCAATATCAAAACGATTCCACTGAGCAGGAACATATACTCTCTGTTGTCGACAACTATGCTTTGATTATGCTTTTATGCTCTGGTAAAGGCTCCCAGTTATCCCGCAAATTAAGTAATAGTGAACTGCGGACAAGTTCAATCGCTGTCCCTGCCATCTAAAGCCCAAAACAGAGGGACACTCTTTGCTGTAGCTTTAGCAGTTTTAGCTGTAGTTCAAATATAAACAAACCTGAGCATATAATTTGCGGGGGGAATCTCTAGGGTACATTTGTGGGTGGCTGCTGGACAGCATGCAGAACACAGTTTTTACTTTTATTAGGTAGGTAGACTTTATTAGGTAGAGTATGCCTAGTCCCTGGTGACATTATGTCTTGTCTATTATGAACACACCTTTGATAACTCCAGATGTACAGGCACAGTAAGCTTGACCTGTAGTGAACCGGATTTGGATTGGGTTGGGATGGCTTAGGCTGTATTTGTAATGAACTGAGTTGGATTAAATGAGAAATTGGCTTGATTTGATTCGACTTCAGGAGATGGGGTCGTATTAGGCTGATAGGTTCACTTACACGGAAGGTCAGCACGTTTGCCTAATCAGACAAACTTAGGTACCAGATTCCCGAAAGGTAGTTTGCCAAAATCGGGGATCTCTACAGCCAACCTGTTAGGGGTGCAGTCGTGAGTTCGTTTAGGTAGGGGTCGTTAGGTTGATCGCAGCAGGATTCAATCCAACAATGTGATCGCAACAGGATCTGATTCAGCAGCAAGATCTCGACAGGATCTAGTTCAGCAATAAGATCGCAGCAGGATCTGACTCAGCAAGGCTGTTCCTAACTAAGTCTGGATGAGTACACAGTGATTTATTAACCAACAACAGGGTTCGGTATGCTTTAAGAGCAGTAACAGTAATGACAGTAAAATTATCAGACAGGGTCACTGGACAATTAATATTCACTGCAATTATTAACAATATATAATCAAGGTACAAGGTACCAGGGTTGCCAACTCTTTTGATAGGTTGATACTTTAAATTGACCGATAATAGGGGAGGATTAGTTACTAGTATTTCGACTACTTATTCTTTTTTTCTTCCTCTTTCCTTGTAGTTACTAACAGGGCTTGCGCTTCACTCTAGCCTAACCCTGGGTTCCTCTTCTTCAGGTGTTGGTTACAGGGTACTGTCAGGTACAGTGCGTACTTGTGAGTTGTGTGTGATAAGTTAACTTACTTCCTTATCCGTCTAATCACAAATTCAACTAATCAACAGTTAACTGATAATTAATTAAAGTTAAAGATATAGCACTTCTGTTCCGGGAATGGGTGAGCGGGCTTAGATCTGGTATTAAAGACTCTCAAGGAATCCCACAGATCTAAGGCGGCTATCGGAAGGTGGAGAGTACAAACACAGGGGGTCGGTCTAGGCGGGGAGTTACCAGGAGATGCCCGAATTCTAATTAATGTAAGTTAAAGTGATAGTTTAATAGATTCTCTTCTTTAAATCGGCTATATCTTCTCTTCGGCACGCCTTAAGCCAGAGACTATACGGAGGCAGCAGAGGCCTCCAGGGAAGCAATGACGGCGACAACAATTTGAGACATTTTAAAGAAATTCCTTGCAAGATCAAAAGTAGAAACTATTCAAGTAGAGTTCTGATTAGCTTTTCTGAACGAGTTCACGTCTGTAGGTTAAACCGACAATTGATCAGGTTCGGGTCGACAATGTCTCTGCCTTAATAAAATCTCAACCAATAAGCTCCAAACTTCCAATGTACCTTCTGATTCTCTGAATTAGGTTCCAAAGAAATGACTCCCAAATAATCTGATATGATCCAAACAATTGTCTATTCTAGGTCCGTTCCGTATCAATATGAACTGTCTTCAGACTAATCCTTACAGTGACCACAGGAATAAGGCTCTGACTGATGCGAATCTGGACAGGACACTTCCGTGGTGAACCTGAATCAAATGGGTTAAAACCCATTAGAACAGGACACAAGTGTGGGAATCAAACCCAGCAACTATTACTCACTTTGGATGGCTTTCTAAGATACAAGTTGAAACTTCGTAAATTTCAAGACAATTGGAAACAGCCTATTTTTGGGCCTATTTTCGGTTAGGATGGCCTTAGTTGCGTGTTATCGGTTTGGTACAACAGGATTTTAGCCAAATATCGATTTCTAGACGATTTTCTGCTATATAGTGCAGAAAATCGCAAATACAACACGGTTCTTCCGTAGATATTTGGCTTATATTAATTAAACATGAAATGGGAACTATAGATATTTAGTGAGCGGGAAAGCACCCGTTTCCTGCGCGAAACTGACATTAAGCACAAGATATTCATTTTCTTAAACATTACTACTTTCCTGAGGTTCATTAGAAGATGGTTCAGGGAGATCTCTAAGTCTTATCTACTGGTAGACCTTATTATATTTATTAGCTATCATTTATGTATTTCTGGATACTTACGTACTATTATTCACCATGTGCGCCATTCATACAACCTAGTATACTTACAAAATAAAGTCAGCACGAAGTCCTGATTTGCGATTCGTCCGCTCCTTGAGCATAGGACTACCTACGCGGACGAATCGAGGACTACGTGATAGTTAAGGCCTATTCTGGGAGTCCCCGTGACTCTGAATTAGGCTAACCAATTAATTTACACATGAAACAACACGATAGTGGACACTCGCTCGTGCTAGCTAACATTCACACATTCCTTCGAATATCGATCAGTTAACGGACAGTTAAACACTTATTCATAACTACGCAATCTTTCTGCCTAATATGAAACTTCTTTGATAATTTCGGATGTACAAATCCCATGCGCCCGATGGGAATCGACCCGTCATTAAGCTATTAGGATAATCCTTACTGGCGACATTTTTGGACCAATTAAAACTTCTTCTTACGTTGACGGTCTTGAATTTGATACGGTTACGATTTCGATAGCATTCTGGATTATCCCAATTCTGCGATTCATATGACTAGCAGACATTCAACTAACCCAATTAATGCACTAATGATTATCGAGAAACGTGATTCAGCTACTAATTATTGTTGAACAATAGTTGGTAATGTAAGAATGAGAAATATTAATTTAACTGAAGATCATTAGTTGGGCAGCTTTCCTAATAACATTTGCACGAATGTGGCAATCCTCACAACCCCTATCGTACAAGGGGAGTTTCCGTGAGTTGCCGATCAGTTAGCCAAAACATTCATTCGTCAGACACTCAAAACAGCATACGAAACAATCATTCAAGATTCATACAAATCATGCATTTCTGAAAATTGGTTAGATTCGGAACCTCACGCTCCATGAGGGGTTTACCCGAATAACCGCCTTACGTAAATTTAGAAACACATTTACGCCCTGGCAACACATTTTCCAATACATATCTAACTATTAAAGGTACAACCTGCTTAACTAAATCCTAGTTCTGTGTGCATACTTGGTTTTAAATCTGCAAACTTTGTTGCGCTCGAATTTGGCTTTTGCAATTCTACCGAATTGCTTTATAAAAGAAATTTTTGTGAGAACTGGAACCTGACAATTTGATGAAACGCTGCATAAAGTTTGAAAGAAAGCCAGTGAGTAATAATTGCCTGGCAATTATTACTAATAACAAAGTTAAATTGACTAAATACATAATTAACTGTAAACTACAGAAAGCTGAGGAAGCCGGCCATTCCTCTCAAAAACTGCTTAATAATTAAATAATTAAAAGTAGTATCAACTCATAGTTTTAGGATTAATTTGAAATGACCTGTACGATTTTGATAACTAGCAGTTTAAAAGCCGACCTAAAGCTAAAATAAAGCATAACACCAAACTAGTGTTTTCTTTTTTTAAAACAATGCGATGCCTTTTGTAAAAGTCATGGCCGGCAACTCCTAGTTGCCGGCTGTGGGGAGAACGCTTCTGCTAACTAACTTATGATTTTCAGAACCGTAATTAAGGGGTCTCTAACTCAGAACTCAGAGATTAGGTCCCACTCAAGATCCCGTTAAATACTACAAAAATAAACCCACAAAGTGACAACGAAAGAGAGAAGAAACTAGGAAGTTTTTGTTTAGAAAAGACACATAATTTTGGGCCGTGGCTTGGCGAACTAGAAACATAAAGAGAGAAGGAATGCACATGTCTCAAGACCTCCGTCAAACAGGAGGGGTTTACATGAACTGCCCTGAATTTTAAAATCATAAAATAATAATGAAATTAAAGGGTAATGAAATTAAGCTGGCTCGGAAGCCCATCATGCTAGAAAACATAAGACTGGCCTTCAAGCAAAAAGTGTTGAAGAATCGAGGTTAAAAAGGTGGAAAGGTACAGAATATTGGCCTCTTGGCCGTAATTTTGGGTACAGAACACGGTGGCCGCTTGGCCTTAAAACACAGAAAAAGGGGCCGAAAGGCCAAAATACACGCATATAACAATTTCGGCCAAAAGGGCCACATTACAAATCCTAATCTTTTTGTCCTAAATGGCAATTCTAGGCCGGACATAACAGATCCATAAGGCCTCTCAAGTTGTTAGTGCTCGGGTGTGAACTCAGTTTACCTCTCTGGCCCGAGGGCCAGAGAGATCCCTAGATTTTTTTGTGTATTTTGGGGTGTGTACTGCTATTTTCCCATGTCACACCAGTGACACGAGAAGCAGTACACGGGGGATACGGGGACATTTTGCGACCGCTCTCGGCCGTGACTAAATGAGCACTGATTAGAATTTGAAAATTGGGGAGCGAGCGACAGCTTGCTGACAGCCTGTAATAAAAGCGGCTTTCTTTAATTTTGGGGGAAACTTCTAGAAGCTTCTAGAAGCTTCCCATCTTTTACATGTAAGATCCGGGCTCTTTTCGGCCCGGAGACCAGGTGAGGGGTCAGATTAATGATATTGGGGAAATATTGCCCCCAACTGGTCCCCTTTTTGATGAATTTCGGGGTCGAAACTTGGGCGAATTTTATAAAAGTTTGGGTTTACACGTAAACGCAACCAAAGGGATAGTTGATAAAATATTGGTCTTAACTTGTCCAAAAATTGACAGAAATTTGCAGAATTTTGGCCAACTTGGGCCTATGTAACACAAGAGGAATGTCAATACTTTAAATGAAATCGGAAAATTAGTTTATTAATGTTGAAAATAATTTAATATTTCTTTGTTTTCGGCCCCTCACTCTTGAGTCTCGCTTGGACTCTTGGCCGAAAACAAAGCGTGCCGGTCATTTGTCTTCGGCAACAATTGTTCCTTGCTACTGGAAACTCCTCGTTTCCAGTGGACCAAGGAAAGGAAGGAAAAGTAAACGCAAAAAGTGAAAAAAATATGCACACAGTCATTTCTACCTAATTTCTAGCAGAACAAAAATTACATTATTGAATTCTACGTACTTAACTACCTAGAGTTACTTTCTTTTCTTTTAATTTAATTTGTGTTTGAGGCAACTAGGCCCCCTTCGAACCAATGAGACATAGAAAAGGTGTATACTAACTCTCATTTCGAGAGGCAATTCTTCTGCTGGACTAAAGGCCAGCCCAAAGTTCATGTGAGGACAGCCTTCCAGGCAATATGACTGGACTTGACATAAAGGTTACGTAAGTCTTAGTTAAGTTACACCTTTTTAGAGAGACTAAAATTACGAAATGGCAAACATTTCACTAAAACGTTTTTGACCATAACTTTCTTAATTTTGGGAGTTGAGAAGTAAAATTTACATTTTCGGAATCAGCGTCGAATTGCCTTTCGATTAAGCCTATGTTATGTTTCCACATAAAATTTCGTTTATTACATAATAATTACCTAATTAACACTGATTAACCCCAATTAACATTTTTAACTCATTTTAATACTAACTCAACCTAACTGATTGTTAAAAACGGGAAATTAATGCCAGATAACATTGGACATGACTACCTACGTCTAAACACAGTTACCTATGCATTTGTAACTACATGTTATTTGCTACTTAAGGCTAATTCTACATAGTAACTACCGTACACCAACGAACCATCTTCTTATGATTAAATTTGACGATAAATTGAAATTGTCGTTTGCAAACAGAGAGGGATTACGCGTTTTTTTCCGGATAATATTAGAACATTTTTCTTCTGATTTTTGGGGTGGTCGACAATAATGCATAAGTTGTCTAAGGTTGGGTCCTAATGAAGAGGCACCAGCTCTTCATTAGAGTGTGGACATTTGCAGTTATTATCTGTTTGGGGATAGCAAGATCCAAATGAAAAGGCACCCGCTTTTCACAAGGAGGCAATATTAAAGAATTTCCATTTAGACCACCTAACTGACTAGTATGTTTATTAATTCATGATGTTATTCTTCTTGTGTTAATGATACCCTGACCTTATACTGCAAATTTTAACTAATCTTCCCTTTCGTTTCCCTAGGAATTAGTTATATTTTAGAGATTGACAACCCTGTTCTTAATTACACACAAATACAAATACAGCTTGGACGTTCATTCGTGTAGTTACGATCATGGAAATCTTTAACTTAACCTATCTTCTGAGGTCTTCCTTGGCGTTTTCGAGTGACCATTTAGCAAATCCTTCTTTTTGGATTAATTCTTTAAAATCTAATTTTTTATTTATCCAATTTCATTACATATTGTGATCGGAACAGTTTGTATCTACAACACTGATCCTATGCACAATTCTGTCAGACGCTTCATAAGTTCATAACTAGTGATGTTTCAGCACCTGAAACTGAATCTGAAACTGAAACTGAAAATAAATGGGTCGCCTGAAACATCACTATTCATAACTCCCCAATGCAAAATAAACGCCAAATCTGTAATAATCTTGTCTAATTCTTACCACAATATAGTAGTATTATATATATGTACCATTTACCACAATTATTTGTCGCCAAGCTTCTGCAATTCTCAAATTATCGATGTCGGCACGCTGATGGCAGAAGCGCTACACAGTCAACATCTGAATTATGAGTCATAAAGTTACAACTTCAATTATACAACCTATTTACATTATTCTAAATATGCTGCTTGAGACCAGCTTTAAGCATTGCCTCACACAATCGTTAGGTTTGCGTGCGACCCATGTAGTTTCTTACTGATATACCTGCTACCAATTTCTGTGAACTGCATGCAGAATTAGGTACCCGCTCGCCACGCTACTCGCAAATTCATATATATCATTTGCAGAGCTCAGGCGCTGTAGCAAGACATAAGTAGATTTGAAATTGGTTCTTTATCATTTTTTAATTTTCTTCCTTCACATTTGCTCATGGATTCAACTCATATTCTTTGTAAACGGTAGGCACCACTTAAACCGTTTTGCACCTGCATTTCTGGGCAGCATTAATTACTCAGCAACACAGTCTACTCAACCTACTTTGCTGCCTACAGACTTGCTAATTTGGCTGAAAAATCTATCCTCATTCGTCACATTGTTTGTTACTTTCATCCGCTATCATACTAAGCAAGCACTTCTCCAAATTCCTTCAATATACCAAACATCTTTTCCATTTTCTCTAACAAAATTCTATTATCCTTTGATCAAATATTTCTGTCTGTAAAATGAGAAGGATATTACAATAATGAATCGAAAGAAAATAATCTACTTTGACTATAGACCGAAATAAGTAGGAACCTGATTAGGCAGTGGTTTCAGTTTTATTCACTTTGTCTCGGAGTAACAATGCAATGCAATACATTTTTAATAAAATAAGATATCCACCTTGAAACTAAGGAATAACAGACGTTTGGATAATTCTCGTTTTAGATCCCACTCCCTGCTCGCCTTACGGTTTTTGCTTGGCATTGGAAATTTTATCCAATGAAGGTATTAGACGAAAAGTATTATTACGCCAATGGAAAGAGAAGGCACATTTTTGGATCCTCCAGAAGTATCAGTCAGCAAGCGGACGACTTCTGGGAAGATATTAATGATAATGGACTGAAGCAGACGGCTAGACTGGTGCTACAATTGGAGCAGCCTGACAACGATGATGTCCTCAGGTCAAAGGAAGGTCAAACCTACATGATAAGATTGCTGCAATTAAGTGGATTTTATCCCTGGATCCCGTTGCATAGACCTGGTTCAAACCGGATTTACAAAAGACGACTGTTTACAACAGGAGCTCTAGTTTTGGTCACACTGTTAGCCCTAATTTCCAATGCTGGAATTTTTTGGGTGAACATGAAGTTTGCCCACATAATAAAAACACGGAATGGAATGTTTCACATAAACTTTATGTCCAGCATCATGAATGGCTTGAAACCATGTCATGGACTTATAAACATTTTGGTATTTATTTTCAAAATCACCCAACATTCTAGAATGCTTCATAGTATGAAAAGCGTGGATAAGGTTTTTGCTCGAGAATTCAAATGGAGCTACGACCATAAGCGAAGCTTTATGCAGGTTGCGAGTAAGTCAAACTTATTTGTTAAACGTTAATCCAGCTATGTATGGCTCATATAAAGAGGTAAAACAGGCTGCTCCTTCTAGCACTAGACTCTCATATTATAGCTCCACAAATTAGGGATAAAACACTTAGAGGTGAGGTATTAGTTATTATTGCAACAGAAGACGATACAGAATATTTGGTACCTTAACTGTGACTCTAACTGTAACTGTCCCAACAGTGCTCCCAAAATCTCCCCAAAGGAACGGGGTAAAACCAATTAACAATTTTACTAGAAAAACTAATAACCGTACTAACAATATAAGAATAAGAGTTTATAAAACTGTAAAAACCAAGTAAAGTGAAACTAACTGATGAAAAATTAAAAAACCAATAATCGCCCTACGCCAGGCCCTGCGCCATGGGGAAAGAACGCAGAGTGGCAGGAAAAGTCATGAAAACGCGGCTAAAGGGTCATGACGTAATAACTGGGTAAGGACCGGGAGCGGGAGTGGCAGGGAAAATTCCAATTCCGAATTTGGGGCGAAATAGACCTGCTGTACTACTTGAGTGTGAGTCCCACTCCAACCGGTACTTTCCAATTTTTAAATGATACCGGTAAGCGTCCCGGGCCAAAGAATGAATGGCCCAGTTTCCCTGAAATCGGCACGAAATTCATAATCTGACAAAGTCAAACTGGACTTCACAGTTTCATCTAAATTTTAATTTATTAAATTAATTTAAATTATTCTAAATTTAATTTAATTTAATTTTAATCTGAATTGAAGTTCTAAAATTTTGAGAAGCGGTTTTAGAATTTAAGATATTGTAAATTTTAATTTTAAAATAAAACAATAAACTAGACGTAGAGTTTAATTTAATACAGTTTTAATATAGGCTTACTTTAAAGTTGCAGTAAATCTCTTTTGGGTTCTTTAGAAAACGATTTTAGACGTTTTGAACGGGTCACACAATTGTGAACAATTTAGACGTTTTGTCAGTAGACGTTTTGTCGTTAGACGTTTCGTCGGTAGACGTTATGACCGTTAGACGTTTTGACTTTAGACTTTTTAAACGGACACCGTTTTAGTTAAACATTACGAAAATAGGAAATAGGCTAAATTTAGCTTGCAAAAGTGAGTTTAGGAAAATACTTTCGCAAGGTACCTATGTATGAGCTTTCACAAGATATGTATGAGTCTCACTCGATACGTTGGAACGTCATTTAATACTTTTGTGTCCCACTTGGTGCTTTTTGTGTCTTAGTAGGTACTTTATTGTTTCACTTGGTGCTTGAGAAGATAAAGTTTTAGTATGTTTAATGATATTTAGTTGATATCGGATGAATTGGCGAGATAGAACCATATTCAAACATCAGAATATAAGTTATTCCTAGGATTAATGATATAGTATTTACAATATTTGATAAATGTGGAGGTAGAATGATACTATCTGAACTTTGTATAAGTCAAATAATACTAAAATCAAAATACAGCTTTTAAGCTAAAATTTTAACCTGAACTGAAAATTCGCATATCTCATGTTTGAGAAGTTCCTCCAATGTTCAAAATTTGTTGCATAATGTTTCTACATTTCGTTGAATTGTTTTGTCTTTGTTTTTATTCACTGTAAGTAGCCTTCGTTTGGTGGCTTGTTATTTGTTTGTTCGCGAACAACATAACCTGTTTAAAGTGAAAATTTTGTTTTCAAAAGTGAAAGTTTGAAGTAAAAATAATCGATTTGCTTTTTGGACAACGATAAGAATTTTCCCATGTAGAATCATGAAGTACCGAGTGCAAAAATTACCGCATGGGATTGCAGAGTGAGACTCTATGAGATTTTTACATAAGATCTGAATGTAAGATAGACAAGGTTCTGCTTGTTTGTTTTTGTTGGTTTTCCTGTTTTTTAGCACAGCGGAATCAGGCTTAATTAAGTATTTTCATACTTTTTATCTCTGTGTTTTAGTTACTCTGTTGATTATATTTTACATTCCATTTTCCTGTCGTTTGGCGCAGTTCATTGTGCGGAAAGAAAGACTTGGTGCTATGTGGTTGGCAGATATATCACTGGTTTTAGTCCCCCTACTTTCACTGTGGCAGTTAATGCCATTGATCTACTTTCATTTTGTTACCAACAAGTTCAAACAGTGGTTTAAGTATCATAGAAAGGTTTTTGCAGAAGATTCCGAATTGCAACGCCATTCTTTGGATATCTACTACAGCACTTATACAGAGGTTAGTATATACCAGTTTATTTTAATTATTCAGCTGTCGGCACTATTAATCGAGAATTGCTACGGCTACTGTAAGTTAGTAAGCTAAGTATCAGAAAAACTGGACACTATTAGTAAGAACATATAATAAGGATCATCGTTATATACTCTTGGTATTTTGCTAAAGATGCGCGCTGGCGTTAGGGTTCTTGCATTTTTGGGCTTTAAAAGCGCGATTGTCGTTGAAATTTCTTCAAATTTGCTACAATTACATCATTTAGCCTGGAAAATGTTTTAGAAAAATCGCGGCGTGAATATTTCAGTTGGGGAGGAATTTGCTTTAATCCTGCCATAACTTGCACTATTGGTACGCTACACGGACGAGCTTAATCGTCTCACCAAGATCTACAACTTTGCTCTTGAGAGTATTCCTCGACTCCTTATGGTTTAAGAGATAACAGCGAAAATTGATTTTCGAGGTCCAAAACTGGCCATTTTTCGAAAAATCAAATATAGCAAGATTTCGATAATTTCAACAGCTCTGGTCCGTCGGTCAAATATTGATCATATTTGTAGTCCTAAAGCACATGTAATGCGGAACGGAGGGCTCTTTGCGGCATCTATGTCTATGCGCAGCAACGAAAATGTGAAATTCTGAAAATCACAACCAGTTTGTTTTGAGAAAGGATTTCTCTCAACTCATGAAACCGATTAGAAAACGGCTTTAGATACGTATTTTTGGAACAATTGCCGAGGGCTTTTTTCATGGCTTCGCGTTTTGTCTTTCTGTTCGAGAGAAATAAGCGTACAAACTCGAAAACTTTGAGAAAAATCAGACAAAATTAACATTTTTCTCAAAATCTTTTAGTAACACTCGCGTTCTACTAGGTGTATATGGGTCAGACCTACAACCGTCGTCGTGTAATTGATCAACGTCAGCATTCTATCGATTAATCACTTGTACGCGTGTAATAACTAAATGAAATAATAAGTCGTACTCGCCGCGACCTTCTCTAATTCAACGTTTTGTAAACAAAATTCAAAAGAAACATTTAAAAAATTGTAGATATTTTTTGAATAAACTTTTAAATTAAAACGATCTGATAAAGTTTTTTTATGAGTTTTCTTTTCTCCAACCAAAACATTACTTTCATCGACCATTCTACATCCAAGTTTTTCCTGGAAGTTTCAATAAATTTTTGTACAGAATCTCTACAGTTTGCTAAAATGTACTGCGAGAAGAGAAATGCTCTAATTAACTCTTCAACTTGACTACTTTAAGATTGCCCAAGCAATGCTACACTGCAGCAAGTTTTTTGATCCATTCATTTCCTTATCATTGGTGATATCAGTTCTCGTACTGAGTCTAGCAATTTATTTCGGCATCGAGGCGAATACAGACACGCTGTTTCCCCCAATTCAAGATCATGCTTCAAGGATTTCCAATGTCTTTAACCTATTATGGTGTGGAATGCAGGTTTCTGTGGCTGCTATTTATGTATGGGAAATTTGTCACCTGGGAGCAACAACTAATGAACAGGTATATATTACGGTTAAATGAATAAATTGGGCATTTAAGTAAGTTCCCGAGCAAATTAATTTACGCATGTGCCCGGGCACACAATTCCAATTATTACAATTATCACAATATTCAATCTTTAAAACTTAAAATACATTATTTAAGTATTTGTTAAGTATCACCCGGTGACCTGTTTTTCAGACAATTCAAAAATCTGCAAAATAAATTTTAATTTTGCCTTAGAACGCTAAATTTTTGGCTTCCGTGTTCCGTCACCATCCAGACCATCATACACGTTTGCTCTAGGTTTTTTAAAAGTATTTAATATTATCTCTTGCATTTTCTAAATTTCTGCAGAAATGGGTTGGCAAAGCCAATAATTTATTCGTCAGCGAAATTTTGTAGGGTCTAATATGAGTACTTTAAAAATTAGGTTTTTATTGTCCATTAAATTAAATTAAATTGTTCACTTATCTTCAACATTTAAATTAGTTACGAAAATAATCTGCAAACCATATAGTGCTAGATATGTAGATTTATGCAATAATCATGAAACTGATAAAGCTAAACAATAATCTGCCAGACAGACAAATTCAAATAAACTCAAATTACGAAAATGTTCAAGACTAAAATATAAGAAAAAACAAATTATTATTGAACAAAAATTTAAGCTGAAATTTTAGCTTGGTAAGCCAAAAATTTCTAAAATTTAAGGTAGATAAATTCAGAAAACCGAGTCAAGACCGGGTCGGAGCTCTGACCTGGTGACACGGTGACCCGGTCCAAAAAGTGACCCAGAACTGACCCGATGATCCGGTGACCCGGTTCCATCTCTGATATGGATAATTTACTCATTTTCGTTGCCCTGGTAGTGTAGTTCGTGTTACGCTATTTGCCCGGGCACATGCGTAAAAATTATCTATTTGCCAGGGAACTTAAGTAAATGCCCGGTTTATGCATTTGCCCGTAATATAATATATACGAAAAATGCAATATATTATACACTAAAAGCAAGCCACTATGCGGCTTATCCTTATTGCTCACTTCGGCGCTCCGACCAGAATACTTGAATGTTCTCAACATACCCCATTAGGGGTTGACCCAACCCAAACGGCGCTGTACCAACTTGTAAGCTGTAGCTACACAGTGTGACCATTGACATAGATAGATTGACAAATCTCTGTTTCTAAAAAGCTGAAAAACTTCTTATCTTAATAATCGACTAGATATGTCGAACAGCAGCAGCAGCACTGACTTACAGAGAGAAACACATTTCGTAGAAAATCTGTACTTTCTGGTTTACTGGTCGCATTCCCTTTTTAAAATTAACTTTTAGGCTACGAAAATACAGCACCGTAGCTGTTCCGGAAAATTCCTGCTACTGACAGTGATCGTCATCTGGTGGGATTTATTTATTTAGGCGGCAAGTTTGTTAAGTTTTAC
>JASAND010013339.1:0-15576 GCA_030248195.1 Trissonchulus latispiculum
CAAATCACGGAACAATTGGTTCCTTGGATTCTTTCGAACCCGAAGAGGAAACCTGGTCATCTTACTCTGAACGTATTGATCAATATTATATAGCCAATGATATTGAAAATGAAGGTAAACAAAGAGCCGTTCTACTTAGTGCCATTGGTTCAAAGACATATAATATCTTGAAATCTTTGGTGTCCCCCCGAAAACCGGCTGAAATGTCCCTGGAAGATTTAAATTCAACGTTGCAAGAACATTTTGAACCCAAACCCCTGGTCATCGCGGAACGTTTCCACTTCCATAAAAGAGATCAACGAGATGGAGAATCGGTTGCGGAGTTTGTGGCTTCACTTCGCAGACTGGCGATTCATTGTGAATTTGGGGACTATTTAGATCATGCGTTGCGGGACAGATTTGTGTGTGGTCTAAATGCTGAAAACGTGCAAAAGAGACTTTTAAGTGAAAGGGACTTGTGTTTAGCGAGGGCTGTGGAGCTTGCGCAGTCGATGGAGTTAGCGGAAAAGAAATCGAAAGAACTAAAGAATAAAGGCGTTTATAAAGTACAAGTCAGGAAGCAGACGCAGAAAGATTTTTCAAAGCCGAACATTACCTGTTACCGGTGTGGTAAACCCAATCACATCGCAGACAACTGTCGATACAAGGACTTTATTTGCCGATCTTGTGGGCTAAAAGGGCATCTCGCTACGTCATGTCGTCAGCAGCAAAAGGTCAAGTCAAACAAGAAAGTTCATCAAGTCAATGAAAGTCATTCTCGTAGCGAATCTGTTGAATCCCAAAGATCAGAACACTCCGAACGTCTGTACTACGTGAACATGGTAAACCGAGTCGATCCTTTCAAGCTCGCAGTTGTTATTAATGATAAAGAAATTGAAATGGAAATTGATACCGGTTCTGCAGTTTCAATAATTCCAGAAAGAGTTTGGCTTAAAGAGTTTCCAAACGAAAAACTGAAGACAAGTAAAGTGCTGCTTCGTGGTTACAAAGGTGAGCCTATCACTGTAGTTGGAGAAATGACAGTATCTGTTGTAGTGGATCAACATAAATACAAGAATATGGATTTGGTAATTGTTAAAGCTGAAGGCCCTCCACTTTTTGGTCGCAGTTGGTTAAAGATCATCAAATTGAACTGGCAGTTTTTGAACATAGTAAAGCAACAAAGCAAATCGATCAGATTACAGAAACTGTTGGACAATTATTCTGATATTTTTACACCTGAATTGGGGAAATTGAAAGGTGCCGGGGCACACTTGACTTTTAAAGAGAACTTTACCCCCAAGTTTTTCCCGGCCAGACCTGTACCTTTCGCCCTCAGGGAAGGTATTGAGGCATCCTTGGACCGAGACTTAAGGGACGGAATTTTGGAGCCCGTGGACTATGCAGAATGGGCAGCACCCATTGTTCCTGTCCTCAAGCCGGATAAAAGTGTCAGGGTATGCGCGGACTTTAAGGTTGGGTTGAATCCAATGCTGGAAGTAGACCAACACCCTCTTCCTAGAGTTGAGGAACTGTTTTCAAAACTTAGTAATGGCCAGTTGTTTACAAAACTGGACATGTCGCGGGCGTACAACCAATATCCCCTCGATGAAGCAAGCCAAACTGTATGTGTAATTAATACACAGAGAGGCTTGTTTCGTTTCAAGCGATTACCTTTTGGTGTAGCCTCGGCCCCGGCCCTATTCCAGAAGAAAATGGATCAAATCCTTTCCGGATGTTCTGGAACTGGTTGGTTTCTGGATGATATTATTGTCACAGGAAAGGATGAAACGGAGCATCTTGACAATCTCAAGACTGTTTTCATGCGGCTAAGAGAAAATGGTGCAAAGCTTGGTTTGGCAAAATACGATTTCATGTTAGAACAGGTTCCTTTCCTTGGTCATCTGGTAAGCGCTAAAGGTGTTAATCCTATGACAAAAAAGGTCGAAACGATTAAAAGAATTCCACCTCCCACTACTGTTACTCAGTTAAAGAGTTTCCTAGGAATGGTAACATACTATGGGAAATTTATAAAGAATTTATCTTTTCTGACACAACCTCTTGTGAAGCTGTTATCTAAAGATGTAAAGTGGGAATGGGGTTCAGAACAAGATAAAAGTTTTCAGGAAATAAAGAATGCGTTGGTAAATTCTGAAACACTTTGTCACTATGATCCAAAGCTTCCAGTGGTTTTGGCAACAGATGCTTCTCAAAGTGGAATAGGAGCAGTTCTGTCTCATCGATATCCATGTGGAAAAGAAAGAATGATTGCCGCAGCATCGAAAACTCTATCGAAGCAGGAGCAGAAATACTCTCAAATTGAGAAGGAAGCCTATTCCATCATATTCGGCGTGAAGAAGTTCTATCAATACCTTTATGGTAGGAAATTTATGCTGATCACTGATCACAAACCTCTGGTGACTCTGTTTAGTTCCAAAACAGCTATTCCAACTTGCGCGGCAAGCAGACTTCAGCGATGGGCGATAATACTTTCTGGATTCAACTACGAAGTGGTCTACAAGACTTCACAAGAAAATGCTAATGCAGACTGTTTTTCGCGATTGCCCTATAAAGAGACGGAATTGGATTCAGTAGATGAGTCTGGCGAAGAAGTGTTCCAAATTTACAAAGAAATCACTGACAGTTTGCCAGTTAAAGCAAATGATATCAGCTCAGCTTTGATGGAAGATCCTGTTTTGAAGAAGGTTTTCCACTACACTATAAATGGATGGCCACACAAACTTCCCAAATCCGATGAAATGTTACGACTTTTCTACGAGCGAAGACACGAGCTATCTTCTGATAACAATTGTTTGTTTTGGCGTGGACGTGTGGTCATTCCAGCAAAGTATCACACAGCATTACTGCAAGAATTGCATTCAGGCCATCTAGGTGCAACCAAGATGAAAGGAAAAGCTCGGCAAATTATGTGGTGGCCTCGAATTGATAGCGACGTCGAACGATTTGCCAGTAAATGCGAATCTTGCAATCGACAAGCAGCAATGCCACATTCCGTTAGCCCAAAGTCCTCCTGGCCAACGTCTATTGAACCATGGGAACGACTACATATCGATTTTGCCGGGCCATTTCTGGAGAACATGTGGTTTCTCGTTGTGGATGCCTCTACAAAATGGCCTGAAATATACAAAGTCAAACAAGCTACATCTTCTACCGTAACTGATATTCTGCGATCGATGTTTGCTCGTTTTGGATTGCCGAAAACGATTGTAAGCGACAATGGCTCTGCTTTCACCTCGGCTCATTTTGAAGATTTCTGCAGCAGCAACGGCATATCACATGTCTTGTCAGCGCCTTACCGTCCTCAATCAAATGGAGAAGCTGAAAGGCTGGTAGGCACCTTTAAGAAGTCTATGAAATCTGGCAAAGATTTAAATCTGCAAACTAGATTGGCGAAGTTCCTTCTTGCCTATCGAACCACAACTCATGCTCAAACAGGGAAGACGCCCTCTCAACTTTTATTTGGCAGGAATGTAAAGACACGGTTGGACCTCATCAAAGACGTGAAAACAAAGAAGAGTGCTACTACTGCTGACGGCGTTAAAAAATTTTCAAGCGGAGCAAACGTTTGGTATCGTTCTTATTTCGGGGATAAATGGAGCAAAGGTTCTATCCTCGAAAGTATAGGTGCTTATATGTACCGTCTGCAGACGCCATATGGCAGTGTCCGGCGGCATGTGGATCAAATACGACCGCGTCCGGTTACAGACGACGAAGAGCACTCTGGCTATGGTTTTGACGATACCATACCCATGCCAAGGTGTGGTTGCCAAGAACATGACCGACAAGGGCATGGGCGGCAGGTTCTTAGAGTACCGCCTCAGCCAGAACCTCCGGCACAAAGAGGACCGGACATAGCGGTTCCGAGAAGATACCCTCAAAGAACCCGGCGTCCAGTTAGAAGACAAGAACCCTTGGAATACGAAACTCAGAAATATAGACGTTGACTGGACTCAGGCACTTAAAGAAGGGAAGAAGTGTTATGAAGTTTAAAAAAGGCTAAATTATACCCGGTTTTTGATCGTTTACTTTTGGAGTATGTAATGAGTTTTGGAGTATACATTTGACAAACCAGAGCACTTTGGAATAGTAATAGGGCTCGAACGAGTCATAAAAATACTAGACTCCAAAAAATTTTCGGGGAACAAAATTACTGCCTGTAAATTACTGCCTTAAATTACTGCTTCGTATCAATTAAATGCTTCGTTAAACTTAAAAATTAAACTGCTTCGTTTCTTCGTTAAATTTTCTAGTAGTTTTTACTACTTTTCTCCATGGTTTCTATTAGACTCCTAATTTAGTCTGCACACCAAAATTACCGATTTTCCAAGAACTTCTACAAATGGTTTTACTAAACTCCTAAAACCGTCAAAGCGCTAAAATTTCAAGTTTTTCTTTCAAAGCTAAAAATTCAAAGAGTCTTTTTGAGACTGCGTTAATACAGTATTAGGATATTCTTTATTGGCACAGTTTTTCTAGTTTATTTTGGCTTAGTCCTCACATAGATCCACACTGCTCTTTCGGTATGCAGGCCCCATCATGCTTGGCGTAACCGTCATCACAGAAACATCCCTGATAACACATTCTGCGAAAACACTTCGGACCACGTATTGCCGCACCATTCTTACACACTAACTCGCATCCACACTCGGAGTAGTGTTCGTTGGGTGCGCAGCCAGCTAAAAACCAATGACGTAGTTTAAGGCAAATAAAATCGTATATATATATATATATAAATCGCATTAAAAGTATGTATGTACCTTTATTATTAGTAGTCCAGTACCTAAGCATTTTGATAATTTTTAATGATTTTGATTATTGATTTTAAATTATTTTTGTAACTTTGGATTTTATGGCTATAATAAGGAATAATAACTTACGCTCACTGTTGGCACTAACTAGTGCAACCAGGGTAAAACATAATATAATTACCATATTCATTGCGAACAGAGCACAAATTTAGAAACGTTTAAAGAGTTGTGCATATAAAATGAATTTAGACTTCAAGCAGGTTTTCGTGTGGTTAAGCTTAGCCTGAAAAATTGTGATATGGTTTCTCAATGACAAAGAATTTAGCCACATTTATACTATTTTTAATCCCAACTAAAATGCTGCCAAGTGCCAACAAACTGAAACTGAAACTGAATTGCTTTTCCAGACTTTGTGGCCCATGAAATTTAATATTTTGTTTCTTTAAGTTCAACCTACACTGTAAAAAAAATTTCCCAGCTGTTATCTATTTTTCGTGGATCACTGTTATCATTCAAGAAAAATAGATAACAGTTATCAGATATAAAAGATAACAGTTAGCTATTATCTCAGGATTGTTTGAAAATCTAGAAAATTAGATAACTGTTATCTAATATTGCTGGTTAACTGCAATCATTTTAATTTTGCCCTTAGTAATCCAATGGGAAATGCTAAACTTTACCCATTAAACACTGTTGATGGTGACGAAATGTTTTCGACTTACCGTAAGCTAAATAGTTTGGATAGTGACGGGACATGTTACTGATCGCAACAAAATTCTGACGAATGCAGAATGCGTACTATCTGACTGCCTTAACTGAACTAGTTAGGTAGTTTTATGCCAATAGTTTTAAAACAGCGCATGATGGTGACCGTTAACAACGCATGATGGTTAGTATAGATGTTTAGGCACTAATGTGCCAATTGTTTCTTCAGGATACCTGGTGTCTTGAAGAAATAATTGGCACATTAATGTATGTCAGCTTTAATTTTGCTGGCAATGTGAAGTTTTGAAGCAGTTTGTAGCTCAGAAGGTTTGAAAGGTCTAGCTTTTTGATCATAGTCGTAGAAATAAGCTTGAAAAGATTAAGCAATTAATGAAATGGAATTTAATAATGTTTCATTTTCTTACGGATCCCCATAACCTGCTGGTTGGTGTTTGTAATTAGATTGTTGTTAGAACCTGTTGGTTGCTGTTAGCTGTTAGTCGTATATAAATTGACGTATTGAAGCTAAATAAATATATAAATTGACTTGTCATAATGGGTGCAAATTAAGATTGGGGTAATCTAGGCAATGGGAATTTTCATGCCAGTTGTTGGTGTGGTGTCATTAAAACAGGAATACCAGTCGTATCCAAAATCATAACATGCAAGCGGTTACAATTTGCGAATGATTTGTTCAATCAATTACCAGCATTACTAGATTGCACTATGCCTGCAGAAGCTTTCCAATGCCATCATCGAACCTTAACTGCCATCGATTATATATATAGCATGAACTTTTCCTTAACTTGCAGTGAGATCTATTTGCAAACTACTGCATCGAATTTGAACCACTGATGTCTGTTTAACATACATATTACAGTTGTTAAGCATTACTTTGTTTAATGGCTATGTTTGCAGCATTATAAAAATAGTTGTTTTAAAATGTAGAACAGTATAGACTAATAGTTTAAGGTGCTGTTTCAGGTAATTGCAGCAAACTTTGAAAGAATGTAATTTACTCAATTCTTGGAGTTCACCGATAATTTTTATATCATTTTAAAGGTTATAATGTGCTTGTTACAACTAGGTACAGTACAGCTGTCTCACTTCAATTCTTCGACTTGAACAAGAGATAACACAAAAACAATTTTTGAACATGGATTTCTTTTAGTGTGGGAAAGCTAAAGAAAAGCGACCAGTTCAGGCTTTAAAATTAACGTCTTCCCGAGGACTATCTTTAATGAAATAATTTAATGCTCAAGTAAGCTTAATGTTTTGAGATAAATCTACTTTTTGTCTGATTTTCGTCAAAATTTTCAAGTTTGTACGCTTATTTCTCTCGAATAGAAAGACAAAACGCGAAACGATGAAAAGTAGCCTCGTCAATTGTCCAAAAAATGCGTGTGTAAAACCGCTTGCATGAGTTGAGAGAAATCCGTGTTCAAACAATCTGGTTGCGATTTTCAACATTTCACAATTTCGTTGCTGTGCGTAGGCACAGATGCAGCACAGAACTTTCTGTTGGGCATAACATGTCCTTTAGGACTACAAATATGTACACTACTTGACATGTATTTGAGTTTTCAAAAAATGCTCAAGTTTTGGACCTCGAAATTCAATTTTCGATATTTTTGTAATTTCCTAATAATACTGTCAAGAGCAAAGTTGTTGGCTTTGGTGTGAGCAGAGAGGATTCGAATGACAATAAGTTCGTTCGTGTAGGGCGGCCACATTGCAAGTTACGGCGGATAAAGCTGATTTCTCCAAATTTTAAATTTTCGCGACTTTTCTTTCAAGACTTTTCTAAAATGTTTTCTAGGGTAAAAGATGTATTTGTAGAATTTCAACAACAATTTAGCTTTTAATGCCCAAAAGTACACGAATCCGAACTAGCAGCTTAAAGAGTTGTGCATCATTAACAAAGTCTGATAAAGTAGCAATAAAAGTGTTGATCTACAAAATTGATCTTTATGTTAATTTGCATATTTTAAATGTTGAATAGAAAATCCGTTCTTTTAGGCTCCGGATGTAAGGGCATTACGGTGCGACAAAATGTGTTATTTTTGTTTAGCTAAATTGCAGGCTGCTTGAATGGGAGGTTTTTGTCAGACACTGTTGACATCATAGAGTTGGGGGTGGGTTGCTAACTATAATTTGTTGGAGGGGCATAGGTGTGTTTGGGGGGACCCCTCCCCCTAGAAATCTTCTCTTGCTCCTCCCCAAATAGATTTTTTCAGACCCCTCCCCCTTAAAAAATTTCTTAACCCCTACCATAGTTTCCTTTGGGGGGTTGGGGGGGTATCCCCATAGTTTCCCTAGGGGGGGGGGGTTGGGGGGTATCCCCCACAAAATTTTCGACCAACTTTACCCCCCCCCCCAGATTTTTTAACTATCCCTCCCCCCACTTTTGGTAACCCCCCGAACCCCTCCCCCAGCACTTTTTGGGGCCAAAAAGTTAGCTAAATTTTGCTAAAAAATGGCAATTTTTTGAAAATTTTTTCTCAAATTTTGGCTTAAAATCAGTTGAAAACGGTGTAAAAACGCCTAAAACGATAAAAACAAGCCTTGTTTTGACAAAAAAAGTGTTAAAATACAGAAAATTTTGCGTTTATAGACCATTTTTTGAATTGTCTGAGGTCCGAATTTTGGGGGGGCCTCGGGGGGTACTCCCCATCACATTTCGGGGGTCGACCACCAAATTTTCAAAGTTTGCCCTCCCAACCTAAATTTCCAGGGAAACTATGGGTATCCCCCCAAATTTTCTCGGAACTTTTACCCCCCCCCCCCAAACTTTTTGACATACCCTCCCCCAACTTTCGGAAACCCCTCCGAACCCCCCCAGCCATTTTTGGGCCCAAAAAGCTAGGTAAATTTGACTGAAAATGGTCATTTTTTGAAAAATGTTTCTCAAATTTTAGCTTAAAATCGTTTTAAAATGGTGTAGAAAACGCCTAAAATGTTAAAAACAAGCCTTAGTTTGAAGAAAAAAGGGCTAAATTAGAGAAAATTTTGCATTTTTGGCCATTTTTCGAAATTTCGGAGGTCCGAATTCTGGGGGGGGGGGGCGGTGCCCCCATCACATTTCGGGGTCGATCACCAAATTTTCAAAATTTACCCCCCCACCCCAGACCCAAAGTTTCAGGGAAAGTATGACCCCTGCCTAAATTTAGGAAACTTTTTTGCCAAAATTTGAAATTTTTCCGAAAAATCGCAAAAAATTGATGAAGTATACTAAAAATCGCTAAAAAATAGCTGAAAATTAGAAAAAATTTTTCCTTTTTGACTGAAAAACCGATTTTTCGTTGACTCCTTCCTAGAAAATTTTTCTTACACCTCCCCACCCCAAAATCGATTTTTTCAGACCCCCCCTCCCCCTTTTTATTCAGACCCCCCACCCTACATTTCTTCGAACCTCCACTCCAACTTTTTTCGCCAGTCACACCTATGGAGGGGGGGGGGTTGGGTGGGTACCCCCCCAAAATGTTCGATTCCCTTTGTTTCCCACCAGAATGTTTGACTTACCCTCCCCCTACAGTCGGCTATCCTCACCCAGCCCCACAGTTTTACAGGAAATTTTGGTTGTGGCGGAGAAATTTTTGAAATTTGGTAGTCGACCCCTAAATGTGATTTGGGGGGGACCCCCCTTGGAACGCCCTCAAATTCGGACTCAGAAAATCGATTAAAATAATAAAATTAAATATTCTATATTGTTTTTTTGTTATATATTTTTTATTATTTTAAGGTTTTTTCGTCAAAACAAGACTTGTTTTTATCGTTTAAGGCGTTTTTGCAGTTTTAATACAAGCCAAAATTTGGGAAATGATTAATTGTACGTATTTTAGTTAATATAATGCCTGGTCACGATAAGCCTCCAACTGTACACGATGTAATGAATGCACTTGAAAAGGAACATGGTGGCATGTCACTGCTAGATATGGCTGCTATGGATCGCAGGAACATACAGTACCTGAAAAACTTGGATACTGTGCATAAGGTTATTAACTATATTAATACATATGTTATTTAATTTTTTATGCATATTCTGGTAGGGATGTAGGGTGATTTTTTAAGGCTGCTGAATTTTGAAAGCTTAGGAATTCCTGTGGCGAGTTTGAAGATAAAGTGTTTGAGAAATTATTGATTTAAAAAATCAATGCGTACGTACGTATCATATGAGAAATCTTGAAAAAATTTATTTCAGTCTAAAAACAATTGAAAACCTGGTGGACGTCGAAAGCTGCATGTCAATGTCGAAAAATTCTTAGAGACAGCTTAGCTTTCGCTCCTGTGTTTTTTCTAGGTCAGCATATGTATAGGGGAATGTGGGGATGGATGTGGATCATGGAATTATAGCAGGAAGACTAAGTGTATATTGGGAAAATATATACTTAAGGTGCTGGTTTCCTTTCGGGTATTTTAGCTCAAACGGCTCTAATCCTAAATGTAAATGGCTAAAACTTACGAAATGGTATTTCCGTGCTCTTTAACATTCTGGGACCAGTCCCGTATTTTTAAGCCAAAAGATAAGAAAGTTTTGGTTTTTGGCCTTAGGTTCCCAGTAGGTAGACAAGACACGGGATTGGTTGCTATGGCTGGAAAGAGGACACGAAAATGAACATTTTTGCTTTTACGACCTTTGAGCTATATCGTCAGTGGTTAAGTCAGTATAAGCAAAAAATTGTTTTTTGGGTCAAAAAATGGCCATTTCGAGGAAATAAGTTTTTCCAAAATAACTGTCACATGGTATATAAGGACAAAGATGGCTTATTTATACTCAATCGATGCAGCGTCCAATTGCCCATTGTATGAATGCCTATTAGCCGGACTTTATTGCTTTGAGCTAGAGATTTGGCTAAAAAATCATTTTGCAAAACTGCGATTATTTAGTTTTGAACATCGACTTCTCAAAAACTACTCAACAGATTCCGGAGATTTCTGGCAGAATTGAAGTTCGTGCTTCTACGGAGGGACGGTTTTCTTGGTTTTGGTTAAAACTATATCGATTAGTAAGAAAACTCAATACTACGTTGCGCAATTTCATGTTACTGTGCATTTGGCCGATTTTCTCGACCGTTAAGACCTGCTGAGCCAAATCCTAAAAAACGTCCCTCAGCCCATATGTCCTTCATATAGTGGCACAAGAAGAACTTTTGGCAGATTCTTCTGTTTTGAGAAATCGAGTTTTTCAAAACAGTTTTGGCCTATATTCACCCTGTTAGATGTCAGCATGTCAGAAAATTTTTTTGCTCTTTTTTTGCTAATTTTGCCAGTTTCGTAAGCCCATGTAAATGTTCAGCTTTAAAACGATGTATAAAGCTCTTTCCAACTCCCAAAAATTGCGAAAGTTATAGCGTTTCAAAAAATCGCCACAAATGCACTGCACAAAAGGACACCACCACCTTAAGAAACTATTTGTTGCTGATGGGCTAAACATTTAAAAATTTAAAACTTTGGTGCAACCTTGAAAAGCGCACATTCGGTAAATACGGACAGTATTTGAAAATTAACGCTTAAAACTTTAAAAACATACTTTTGTTTTTCTGGGGAAAGGCCCGCTTCCAACGTGGAAGAGTAATGCAAATCTGAGAAAGGCAGAATTTTGGGGGAAGCGCGGAGGGCCCTCTTTAAAAACGGCCTCTGTAGGTGCTGTGCTTGACATAAGGTTGCCTGGGTGGCACAATCGGTAGAGCGTCGGTCTAGCTAACCGAAGGTTGTGGGTTCGATCCCCACCTCAGGCCCGAATTTTTCGGGTCTGTGGTGCTGTAGTGACAACTTTCTTTCTTTCGTCTATTATCTTGTATCTTCCTCTCAGAGTTGATTAGGGGTTCAAAACCTTGATATAAAAAGTGGCTGATCACAGACAATCAAGTTTTTTCATGCTTTGCCTGAGTGCCTTGGAACGCGCATTAGGTCGTTTCCTTTTTACCATCAAATTGATATGTCCGTGACTGACATGTGTGTTCTCCTGGCTAATCGCTTTCTGTATGTGTAGTGCAGTTTGTACTTTTGCTAAATACACTTGCAGCGTATTTAGTAGTTGTATTTATGTTTTAGTCGACAAAGTATACGTGGATCAAGGATAAAGATTTGGAAGATTTTCGACGTTACAAAGTATTTTGGTTGACTGCAATTGTGCACATGATGGAGGGTAATTACGATGCAACCTGTCCCAATCCGGATGTCTGACTGGCTGGTGAATGTGTCAGTGTCAGTCCTTTATTTGCTGACAGTTTGGATGCAATGGTTTCTCATTGCTTAATTTTGTTGTTTCGTATCCAATTTTGTTTCAACTGTTAGCTTTTTAGCTTTACATTTCAGATTCGCATTCGATGATTCCGATGAGCATAAGAATAGCAGTCAAAAATATAGTTTCTCGTGCAAAGACTAAAAAATGTATACGCAAAATCGAAAAAAATTATCGCTGTGTAAGTTCTGCATGGTAGAAAGATTTCCATACAAAATTCTAGTTAAATTGGGCAAGCCTGAAAACATAAGCACTGGGATTGGTATCCTTGACTGTATTCCATTGCACCTAATACGTGTATAAACTAATCTTTCCGTAATCGTCATGTATATACGAGCATTTATTAAAGTGAAGATGTCAAATTGTGTAGTGATGTAGTGATTATGTAATAATTTGATAACATTTGCCGATTGTTTTCATAGTATATATTTGTGGTGGCTTGCTAATTTTGTTTTTAGACAGAATTAAGAACTTTTCAGCCACATTTGTCCTAATCATGACCATACATTACACGGGATCCGGTTTTGGGAAGGGGCTCTATCGCGACTCTAGCGAGGCGGTTACACCTGAAAAATTCCAGATTTTTAAGTGGACTACCCAAAATTTTTGCAAAAATTGTTTTTACACTTTTGAGCAAAACAGTATTAAAAAGCGAAAATTTTTGTGCGATTTTTGAGAAATTTTTTAAAACTCACAAAACTTCTTTGAAAATGGGCAATTTTTGCCAAAAAGGTCCATATATGTCCTTTTTCCCTTTTAGGCGAGAGGGTCTACCCTTTTTTCCTTTTCTCTTGAGGGGATATACCCTGATTTGTCGATCTGGCAGTGGGACTGCACCTCCATTCCCCCCACCTCATCCTATGATCATGACCCCCCCCTTTAGCAGCAATTTTTACGTTTTTATTACAGTCCTAAAACAATTTAAAATTTTTCTAGTATTTAGTATAAACTGACAAATGTAGTAATATTTTGGTTATTTTATATGCAGACAACATTTTGTGTATGATGTTCACTTTATGAATTGCCATGCCTCGTTGCTGTTTCGTTGAATTCTTTTGTTTTGTGTTTGCCGTGTTTCTTTCAAAGTAAAGGTTTCAATTTGTTTCTTGTTAAACTTAGTGGTTTGTTGGTGTTAATACAAACCGAATTCATTGTAAAAGAAAAAGTTATCAGTACGTTTGAATATTGCTCAGATGACTGTATCGTGTCTCGGTTTTTGTCTGTACATGAGTCGTTAGCGGTATGTAATTATCCCTAACAGCGCTTACCGAAATTCTGGTTGAAACTTATTTTGGCAGTAAAAACGAGCTTCCAGAATATGAAAGAAAGAAGGAAGTCATGTACCACCGAATGTTCAAAAAACTCGAACCTCCGGTGGGACTCGAACCCACGGTATTTCGCAAACTAGGCGAACACTCTGCCAACTGAGCTAGGGAGGCATTGTCGCATCAAGCAGTACGGAGTTAATCAGAAACCATTTCCATTTTGAGTCAATATAAGCTTTATGTCACAACATGCAAAAATGTGGTAACCAAATCTGAGTTGTGTACTCACAAGCAGTGGAGTAGATTGTCGATGCCCATGCACTGTTAATTTTTGCAAGAATATGAGAATATGACAGCAGGCACACTTTATGTATTATACGCGTGACACATCCTCAGCACGCTAACAGTTGACCCTCGCCAGCAAATTGTACCCCAGTGAGTCAAACTATTTCGCTTGATGTGCTTGTGTGCTAAAGATCGAAGCAGATAAAATTCGCTCATGTTTTGCGAGTAAGCCTACCCCTCATTTCGCTGCTTAACAATTTGCGAAGAGGTCACTGGTGTCAGTCAGCCGTTAGCGTGGAGAGAATGTGTCAAGCTGATAATACTACATGGCGTGTTCCCTCGAAGGAAACTGTACAGTGAATGCATGTTTGATTTGCATGTCAGGTCTTATGCGATAGGGAAACCGACTTTGAAAATTCGCGGAGACTCAGTGAATAGGCGAAAACATACCGCTTATAAATATTGATGCATTGCCTTGACTAGATTAAGTTTCATGTACAGTGTTCAAAGGGCTGGGGTCACCTACAGAAGGTTATGATAAATCATAGGATTGGTTTCACAAAAATCACAGCTTTCTTTCGCGGATCCATTCAGTCTACAAATGAGCAGAATAGGAGAAGTCGAAACTGTAGTGATGGGTTTTTCCGGTTACTAATTTTTTCACTGAGCTCATGTCAAATTAAATCCAAAAGTAACTTCATTTAAATTCAGCGTAATATGCGCCTATAAATAAGCAAACCAAATATTAGCAGGTTTAATTTTCTGGATAGCAATAAGTGTTTTCGTTAAACGCAATTGTCTATATTCGCCGATCCAGAATCTTGACGTGACGTACCGTAAAAATTTTTGAAAACGAGGTACCGTAAAAATTTTTGAAAACGAGGAACTTTGAGAGTGCCGAAGTACATTTCAAATGTTTTTTCCAAGGCCCCCAATCTGTAAAACGGGTTGGTTGAGACGCCGTTACGCTATACAAAAAGATAAGTGAAGCTTGTGTCCTATTCTTTTGTTTTCTTTCTACGAAATTCAGTATTAAAGAAGTAAATATGCCTAAATGGCTTCGACAAAATGGGATTTTAATTTCAATGCATGTTTAGTTATTTTAAATCTGTTTGCTCTTTATCGGAAAAATTAAATTAGAAAAATGAAGTTTCAGAATTTTTCAGTCTTCCAATCCACCAGTAGGCGGAACAAATTAGGCTTAGCCGTTACACTGACTCAACCTATTAATGTTTGAGTTTTATTTTGCCAATATGACCAAACCTGAAGGCCTATTAGCTGGAGTTCGTTGCTTTAAGCTAGAGATTTGGCCAAATAACCATTTTTTTCAAAACAGCGATTATTTTGTTTTGAACATCGATTTCTGAAAAGCTGCCCAATGGATTCAAGTGATTTTTGGCAGGACGAAAATTCTCCCTACTGCGAAGGGACGTTTTTCTTGGTTTGTGCTAAAACGTCTCCATTTGAAAAAACTCAATGCAGAATGCGAAATTTCGTGCCTCCTCACATTTGGCAGATGTTTTTAGAGCAGTAAGCCAAATCCAAAAATGGCCCTCGGCCCACAGGTCATTTATATCATGACACAAAAGGAACTTTTGACAGATTCTACAGCTTTGAGAAGTCGATGTTCAAAAATTTTTGGTTTATATTTACCGTATTCTCGCGCTTAAGGGAACACCCACTTAAGAGAACATGTTCTCTTAAGTGAACTTAGAAAAATAGTGGAGCAAAAATTGAAACATTTTCTGAAAGTGAAATTTCCTAAAAAATCTAACGGTGGCCCCGGTGTCTGCCCAAAATTCCGTAATCTTTGACAATGTTTAGCTAAAAGTTTGGAATTTTAAAAGTCAGAATTAAGTTAAAGACAACTCGTTCGTTACATTTCTCGTCAGTTTGAATGAAAACAACAAGCTTTTTTTAAGCTCAATTTTGCTTTATTTTCACCATTCTTTTGCAAATTTTAACTACAAACAGAGATTTGCAATAAAAACACCAACGATTTTTAGCAACATACAGCAAGTCTTTGTAAAACATCCGGCGATGCCGGAAAATTTTCGGAAATTTGAGTCTGGGAACGCATTTTTAGTCAATTTTCTGTTAGTTTTAGTTTTAGTCAATTCTTACTGCTTGTGAGAGCATTTTTAGTATCCCTTGGTAGGGCTATTTCTCCCATTTATTCATTTACCCACAGGGGGGTATTTCTCCCATTCATTCATTTACCCACAGGGGGTATTTCTCCCATTCATTCATTTACCCACAGGGGGGTATTTCTCCCATTCATTCATTTACCCACAGGGGTATTTCTCCCATTCATTCATTTACCCACAGG
>JASAND010013340.1:0-10168 GCA_030248195.1 Trissonchulus latispiculum
GCTCATTGAAACGAGCGTAGTTGGTTTACTATATATATACATATGCCCACCAACCAAAACGCCGAAAAACGCTGTTTTAGGGGATTTGACCGGTGGTCAGTGGACACCATAGGCCGTAGTGACCACTGGTCACTTCCGCCGGTTCCGAAAATATGCTCATTGAAATGAGCATAGTCGATTTACTACGTATGTATGCACTCAACCAAAACCCCGAAAAACGCTGTTTTAGGGGGTTTCACCATTGGTCAATGGGCCACTAGCAAGTAGTGACCAGTGGTCACTTCCACCGGTTCTGAAAATATGCTCATTGAAACGAGCGTAGTTGGTTTACTATATATATATGCCCACCAACCAAAACGCCGAAAAACGCTGTTTTAGGGGATTTGACCGGTGGTCAGTGGACACCATAGGCCGTAGTGACCACTGGTCACTTCCGCCGGTTCCGAAAATATGCTCATTGAAATGAGCATAGTCGATTTACTACGTATGTATGCACTCAACCAAAACCCCGAAAAACGCTGTTTTAGGGGGTTTCACCATTGGTCAATGGGCCACTAGCAAGTAGTGACCAGTGGTCACTTCCACCGGTTCTGAAAATATGCTCATTGAAACGAGCGTAGTTGGTTTACTATATATATATGCCCACCAACCAAAACGCCGAAAAACGCTGTCTTAGGGGATTTGACCAGTGGTCAGTGGACACCATAGGCCGTAGTGACCACTGGTCACTCCCACCGGTTTCGGAAATATGCCCATTGAAACGAGCGTAGTCGTTTTACTATATATGCCCCCAAATGTCGAACAACGCAGTTTTAGGTCGTTTGACCAGTGGTCCATAGGCTCCATAGGTTGTAGCGACCAGTGGCTGGCTTACTTCTACTGGGGGGGGGGGTGGGGGGGGTCCCCCCCATTCGGCGACCTCCCCCCCCCATTCGAGGAGCCCCCCCCCCATAAAAAGCCCCCCCCCCCCATAAATTCCGACCTCCCCCCCCATAACCCCAAAAATTGCCATTTTTTGCCCTTTTTAGCCAAAATTTTCAAAAATTCGCCGGATTTTTACGTAAATTTCCACTATTTTAGGTTAAAAAACACCCAAAAGTAGTTTATTTTTTAGCGATTTTTAGCATTTTTTACGCAAAAAAAACCTAAAAATTTGTCAAAAAATATACCCACCCCCCATTTTCGGTGAGCCCCACCATCGATGGGGGGGGGGGGGGCTTCGTCCAGTCCCATATAATTCGCCCCCCCCCTCCAAATTTTGGCCTAGAAGTAAGCATACAGAGTGGTCACTATCGGTTTGTTTCGGAGATTAGTGAAATAATTAGTTGTGCGTCAAACGTACCATCAGTTTTACGATTCATACTATTTATCGCGTGGCTTCTCCATAATCGTAAGAGACTGCCAGAGCAATACAGTGTAGCAATACAACAATAGGGCTGAAGCTAATGTAGTTGCTCATTGCAAATGATAGAAGTGTATACAGTTACACATAAACAGAAAATGTACATACAATCTATATAAGTAGTGCATGCGACCGTAACCAGACCATATCCACACACTGTGCGGCTCGTCAGTGGTTCAGTGTGGAATTCAGTTCAGTTCATATGCCCATTGAAACGAGCGTAGTCGATTTACTATATATACATGCTCCCGACTAAAACGCCGAAAAACGCTGTTTAGAGTGAGTTTTCCCAACTTTGACCCTGGGCGAGGAACCACGGGAGCCATGCTGACCAGTGGTCACTTCGAGCAGTATCGGCAGTATGATCATCATTTTCAGCGACCCCGATTTACTATACATGGGTACTACCCCAAGGCCGAAAAACGATATTTTTAGTGACTTTTAGACCATTTCTAGGAAAAGTGGGACTTACAGTACAGCTCATTTCAAAGTGCGTTTGAGGCGAAGTCCCAAATCTGGCGAAATGTCGCGAAATTGGCGACATTTCGCTTCAAAATTCGCGAAATCTCCCAAAATCTTAGAGAAATGTCGCCAAAAATTAACGACATTTCGCGAAAAATGTCGCGTAATTTGCTTTTGCGACATCGCTTCAAACTCACTTTGAAATGAGCTATACTGTAGAAACTTTTCGCCAAAACAGGCCAAAAAAAGCAAAGTTTGGGCCCATCTCCTGAAAGTCCTGAAAATTAAAAAATCCCCCTCGTTACTTTGTGCGCATAGTCCGAAATATTCAAATAAAATAAACCAAACCGATCTAGCTGCTAGCCTGTGAAAAAAAGTTGATTTCAACCGAAGTGCCAAAATAGCGAAAGTCCGATTTTGGGGCCTTGGCACAGAGACAAAGTTGGTCGAGTGCCAAAATGACCTTCGTTTGGTAGCATGGGGGGATACTGTCTACCAACATATAGTAGCATTGGACCAAAATGCCCACATCGTTCCAACACTTCGCTAGAAAATGCACTTCCAATATAGCAAGGTTAACAAAAAAATCAAAATTTGGTTTTTTGGCTGGAACTTTCGCAAAACTAAACCAAATCGATTACTTTGAGGACCCATGGATAGGTCTTGGGCTAAGCTTTAAATCACCCCAGTTTCGCTACTTCCTCTACTCACCTACCAGTAAGTTGCAGTAGGCGAAAGTTTGTGATTTTTTTTGTTAACGGTTTCACAAAAAAAATCACTCGTTAACAAAAAAAATCAGTGGCGGATCAGATCCCAGAGAGCAGCTAGCAATGTTTTCTCATCAGTTTTTTGGATAGAGCGCATTAAATAACGTATTTAGAACCCAAAACCACCAACCTGGTGTTCGAACTCGGGCAACTGACCCCGCCGAAGTGTTAGTGGTCACTGATGGGCCCCGACAGGGTCTAGTATGAAGTCTGGTGGCTATAAAATGCCGTTTTAAAGGCTAAAATGTTGTTTTTTCGTGTTTGTGAGTGATTATAACTTATTTCCAGCCGTTTTGGCAGAGAAACTTAGGACTTCGTATGTTGGTGGTATATGACCCACGGTCACGTGACCCCTGCCGGACCCTTCCGGACCCTCCAGGTACCAACTGGGCAGTCAGAAGTGGCTACAAACTTGTCCTAGGGGGTTTTCTAGTGCGCAGAATTCAAATCTGGCATTAGTTTTTAGGTAACTGTAGTCTACTACTTACTTCTGGAATCACGTTTACCGTCGGACGGTTCAGGCCAGGCTGGTTACCAGGTTGGACTTCCAGAAGTGTCAGGCAACCTCAAAAACAACGGCTATAAGGGTTTTCGAGGTCGCTGAGTTCTAATTTGGCGTTAGTTTTGCTCTAGCTTGTGTTCTGACTTCAGTGATAAAATATGAAAGTGGTTTTTTTATTTCTTAAAATTTTAACAAAAAAAATCACCCACCCCAAGACGGCTCAGAGGTCCGACCGGGAACTTCTATATATGTATCGATAGCGCACAGTCAGGACATGTCATATGTACAGTATGGGTTGTCTAGGGTTTTCCCTTAGTAAATAGCAGCCGAAATTCGAACTTCGGTCATGAACGTTTTTGAGATCACTTTTGGGTACCCTCACTTAAAGGTCTGCCCTGAACGCATGGAGAGGGCCTAGGGGCTCAAACTCACAGGCTGTAATGTCGAGATGTGTGGCTATCACTATGCAAAAAATTTGGTCTCTGCGACTTTCCTGTGAGTCAGGGTGGGGTGATTTTTTTTGTTAAAATTTTGGGTGATTTTTTTGTTAACCTTGCTATAAGCGTTATTAACCGAGAAAAAAAACAACCGCACGGTAACTCTCGCCTAGTGCAAAATTTCGAAGTTCCGAATTTTAACCAAAAGTATGGTGGTACTTGTAGTACTACTCAAAGTACTTTACGATGGTAACATTTTTATCCCTCCCGAGCCTCTAATTAGCTGGCACCAGGCCAACACGGTCTCCAGAGGGCCGCGCAGACGCCTTTACACCCATATTATGTAGGGGCGCTATCGCGCCCCTACTACATAATATACTTTTTGGTCCAACCAAGCCAAAATTTTGCAAAAGTTCGGACCGATGTAACTTTTGACTGGGTTGGGCTAGAAAAGTTTTGCAAATATCTACAATGATGGCAAGTCTTCCTCTTTGCACACAGCCAAAATTAGATCGATCCGATGCACCGTTGGTCTGGCACATTGCCAAATGTGGCGGGGAAAAACCCACTTTGGGGGGAAAAACCCACCCAATTTTTTTTGAAAATGTTTTTAACAACCAAACAAGGAAACAATTCGACACTATAGCACGGTACTATTGAGGACGCTGCATCATCCTATGGTGTCAGATTGGGATAATTTTGCTTCCCTTGGCTAGCTAGGGGCCAAAAACCCTGAAAGTGCCACTTCGGTACTGGAGGACACAGGACAGATCCAATTGTGGATTTTAACAGCCAGTTGAACGTAAAAAACCATTCTCTACACGATAGGCTAATAAGTTTTATCAAATTACATCGTTTTTAGCATTCTTCAAAAATTTGCCTATGTTTATGTGTTAAACTTTATGAAACCTGTCCGTTTCATGCTGCATTTTCAATGGCACATGAAATCTCAAAAAAGGTACCTAGATCGGGTTTTTTGGTTTATACTAGCTAAAAAAGAGTTGAATTTTACACCGGAAGTGTCAGAATAGCGCTACGACAATTTATCAAACAAACAAACAAAAAGGTTTATTCAGTAAAATAACACTAATTAGTGATAAAACATTACTGAACAGGATTACACAGAGTTGACAACAACTGCTAACGTGTATCCAAAATTTTTGAGACATGTGAGGAGTGGGTTCCCCTCTCTCTCCATTTGGGTTTTCCCCCCGCTACTTTTTGCATTATACCGGCCTAACGGTACAACCTAGAGAAGTGCAAATGGGCTTAAAAGAAAGATCTAAGTACGCCAAGTACGATGGTATATAAAGTTCTCATATAGCCCTTACAATAAAAAAGTTCCAGCCAAAATCCGAAAATGTGGGTTTTTCCCCCATGGCTATACTATTAGGAAGTGTTACAGTACCCTGCACGAGAAGAGTAACACTTGACGAAATCGTCAAGTTGGCGATACTTCGTGTGTGAATTGCAACATTCGTGAACATTGGCGAAAAGGGCGAACTGGTTTACGAAAATCGTCAACTCGACGATTTCGTCAACTGTTACCCTTCTCGTGCACGGTACTGTAATGAATATGTGTGGCCAGGAATTTTTTAGTGGGGGGCCCATTTTTCGGAAGCCTTCCCGGTGGGGTGAGACCCCTGGGCTTTTAGTGGGGGGGGGGGGCGAGGGCGCCCCAGTGTAAGACGGGGGGGACGCTCCCCCCCAATTGGGGGGGGGGGTAGTCGCGCCGACGGCGCGAAGAACGGTCAAAAATTGGGTATTTTTAGGGTAAATTTTGTAAAATTTTGATTGCCAACATGTTGGACATTTAATGTCCAAATTTCTGGCTTAAAGTGTTTATCATTGCGAGAAATACACGTTTTTAACTGTATTATGGGCTTTCTGACTCATTATTAACCTTATTTTGGACTTGGAAACATGTTGGCAATCAAGTTTTCGAGTTTAAAAACAATGTCAAATGTCAAAATTGTTTTATAGTTGAATGTTCATTGGCATTGGAAACGGCTGAAAATGCGATTTTTGGCATAAAAATAGAAAAATTTTGGGGGGGGTGGGTTGGGGGGTCCTGAGGGGGTTAGGGGCCGCCCAACAAAAGTTGGGGGGGAGCCCCCAACCCAAATCTCCGTTACACCTATGCCGCCCCCCCACGTCCGCGTGGTTTGGGTTGGGTATACAGGTGTGTTAGGCCAATACGTGGCCAAAAATGGCAAAAATCGAAAATTTAGGGGGGTTCCCCACCCTCCGTCGGGAACCCTTCAGATTTTTTGTCCATGCACACCTACGTATGCCCCCCACTTTTGGGTTCCCCCCACTTTTTTGGGCTTCCCCCCCACTCACTATAAGGTGCCCAGAAAATGCCAAATTTCAAGCATTTCTGGTCAAAATATATATATACAAGTAACAAAAATGCTCCGCACAAAAGGGGATAATATGTGTGTTGGTCGTCTATGTCTATGTCTATGTCTGTCGTTTAATCCGGTTGAGAAAGAAAGTATATAAATCCGACACAGCAAGTTTGGGTGGGTGGTTCTATGGCGAAAGTTGTTCAGTTCGATGCGGGCCTTCATTTGACTCGAAATTTGACCACTTTTGAAAATTTTAATTTTTGACCCAAAATCGCCTAAGTCCCCACCCCACCCCACCACAGGCCTCTACAGCCACTTTAGGTACGCACTTCTATGACAAAAGTTGCTCAGTTCGATGCGGGCTTTCATTTGGTACCAAATTTGACCACTTTTGAAAATTTTAATTTTTGACCCAAAATCGCCTAAGTCCCCACCCCACCCCACCACAGCCCACTACAGCCACTTTAGGTACGCACTTCTATGACAAAAGTTGCTCAGTTCGATGCGGGCTTTCATTTGGTACCAAATTTGACCACTTTTGAAAATTTTAATTTTTGACCCAAAATCGCCTAAGTCCCCACCCCACCCCACCACAGCCCTCTACAGCCACTTTAGGTACGCACTTCTATGACAAAAGTTGCTCAGTTCGATGCGGGCTTTCATTTGGTACCAAATTTGACCACTTTTGAAAAATTTTAGTTTTGACCCAAAATCGCCTAAGTCCCCACTCCCACCCTACCACAGCACTCTACAGCCACTTTGAGCATGCAATTCTATGACAAAAGTTGTTCAGCTCACTTAGCGCTTTCATTTGGTACCAAATTTGACCACTTTTGAAAAATCTTATTTTTGACCACTTGACCCCCTACCCGATTTACCCTTCAAACGGCAAAGTGGAGCCAGTCCAGCAAAATGGGTGGGTCGGACGGCAAAACGGACTCCGGAAATGAGCTGGGCGCACCAGAAAACCCCTATGGACAAAGTTTTGAGAGGCTATGCACAGTCCTATATGGTGTTCTTGGAAGTCGGTACCGACTTGACCCTCCCGACAGCAAAGTGGAACCAGCCCAGCAATATGGGTGGGTCCGACGGCAAAACTGCTTACGGGAATCAATTCGCCGTGCCAGAAAACCTTTGTATGAAAGAATTGAGCTTTCTAAGTTGAATACACAGCGAGAAATTTCGATTTTTCATTTTTCGAATTTTCACCATTTTTGACCGGCCACTGTGGTCGCATGGGAAGTGATAGAGAAACGAGACTTAGCTATTTAGTTAGTTCAATATATGTAGTTTCTGAATATAAAAAGAAATCGGCTCCAGCTCCTAACGTTCGAGCTGCGCAGCGACCACAAAAATGGTCACTTTTCGCTCTGAGCCGACTTTGCGGCGCCGCTGCGGCGCTGTGGCGCACCTGCGGCGCAAAAAAGTAGCGATTCTTAAATGGCGCATGGGGTACTACCAGACCCTATACCCCTTTAGGTCCGGCCTCCGCTGCAGATTACGTGAAAGAGGCGGAAAGTCAGGACAATACGACCATTAAATAGGAGAAACCGGAAAAAAAACATCGCCGCCATAACCGGTCCGGGGCACAACTTTTTAACGGAAAGTGATACGGGGCTGAAACTTCGCACACATACTAAACTCGATGTGCTCTACAATTTGCGCATGAAATCTGCGCAGGATCTGCGCAGGATTTTGCGCAGCCTCTGCGCAGCTTATTTTACGGTGTCTCCAGGGACTTTTGACACATATTATAGGGGTCGCTGCCGCGACCCCTATGATATATATATATATATATATTCAAAGATTTTCCGGCGCGCCGGAACTTTTTGGTCAAAAATCGTCTATTTTGGTATATACTCAAACTCAATTTTTGAGCACGTTTAAGCATAGTTATAGCAGTATATGTAGAAAACTGCTATTTTTACTGCATTTTTGCAAATTTTAGACTACTTTGGATTCCTCCCCCACTAATAGGGGCGTCCCCCCAATTTTTTCGCCTAGAAAAAGACCAGGACCCCTCCCCCAAACGGAAAAGTTCCGACCCCCACCCTCAAAATTTTGGAGGATGACCCCACCCCCAAATGGCCAAATCCCAGACTCCACCCACCCAAATTTGCAAGACCCAACCCTCAACCAAAATTTTGCCTCAAAATTATGAAAATTCTATTTTTTCGAAAAAACTGACCAAAATGGTTGTAGTACTATTGCTATTGCTATATATATAATTTTTAGTTGTATATATATATAAATAACTTTTTAGCAAAATCGCTATTTTTTTCTTAAATTATTGAAGAAAAATTTTTTGCCCCCTCCCCCAAATTCGATTTTTCCAGACCCCACCCCACCCAAAACCGGCTGACCACACCCACCCTAATTTCGGCTACCCCCACCCCCAACTTTTCTCAAGGTACAGGGGGACGATGGTTAGGGTTGGTAGGGTATAGCCATGGGGTAAAAAAACCCACTTTTTGGGGAAAAACCCCACCCGCCTCCTGGGTCATGGGTTGGAGCTATGAGCTCTAAAACATAGCAGCAGAAAGCGCGACTCTTTCTAACCTATATATGTATGGAAAGATCAAGTCACTTGGTTCACTCCTGCTCATTTTATGACATTTTGAAAATGACACCTACTTTTTGGTCCAACCATCCGAAAATTTGACAAAAATTTGGACCGATGAAACTTTTTACTGCGTAGGGCTAGAAGTTTTGCAAATATATATGTGCAATGATGGCAACTCTTCCTCTTTGCACACAGCAGAAATAAGACTGATCCGATGCACCGTTAGGCTGGCACCTTGCCAAGCGTGGCGGGGAAAAACCCACCTTGGGGGGGACACCCAAATTTTTTACCAACTCAACAGGGAAACAATTAGTGGCTATAGTACAGTATTATCAGGACGCTGCGTCACCCTGTGCTGTCAGATTTGGGCAATTTTGAATACCTGGGTAGCTATGTAAACCCTAAAAATTCAAATTCACCACTGGAGGACCCAGCAGACGTTAGAATAATAAGTTTTATCAAATTAAATCGTTTTTAGCGTTTTTCAAAAATTGCCCTATGTTTAGTGTTAAACTTTATGAAACTTGTCCATTTGATGCTGCATTTTCAATGGCACACCTAGGTGTGCCTGGCGAAAAAAGGGGAGGGGGGTCACCAAAAGTCAATTTGGGGGGAGGGGTAAGAAAAATTTTCGAGGGGGGGTCGGCGAAAAATCGGTCTTTCGTCCAAAAACTGCAAAATGTTCTCAATTCTAAGCAATTTTTAGCGATTTTTAGCGTAATTTAAGCAAAGTTTAGAACTTTTTCGCTTATTTTCATCAATTTTTCGAAAAATTTCGAATGTTCGGCTAAAAATTTTCAAAAATTTAGGTAGGGGTTGGAAAATTTTTAGGGGGGGGGTCGGTCGAAGGCCGATTTGGGGGGACGCGTAGCAAAAATTTTTTAGGGGGGTTGGCGAACTCTTCATTTGGGGGGAGAGGTATGTCCCCCACCCCTCCCCCCGAACACACCTACATATGATGGCACATGAGATCATAAGGTGTACCAGGCTACGGACCACCCCCACGAACAGGCCCCCTGGGCTTATTTTAGGCCTTTTTTCTTGGGGGGGGGCTTCTTGGGGCCCCCCCCCCGAAAGTTCGAGGGGCAAGGAATTTTTGGGAGGGGGGCGAAAATTTTTCTAAAAATAAGCTAAAAATAGCGCTATTTTTCTGGCATGTATTTGAAAATTTAGCCTTCTGAGCGATTTTTTCAGGGCAAAATTTGGTACCAAAAATGGCACCCACTTTTTGGGGGGGGCGATTTTTTTTTGGGGGGGAACGATTTTTGGTGGGGAAGGGTGTTATGGGCCCCCCAGTGGAATAAGCCCAGAGGCCAGACCCCCCTCCCCGGACTCGACTACTCCCCCCCCTCAAGCCAGACCCCCCTCCCCCTCTAAAATGGGGTCCAAACTCCAAACCATGTAAAAATGCAAAAATTTTCAAAAATTTAAATTTTTGCAGCTTTTGAAAATTTTTGAAAAAATTTAAGAAATGGCTAGAAATCAGCTATAAACTGGGCTTTTTCTAGGCGAAAAAAGTGGGGGGGGGCCGAGTGGGGGGAGGGGGAAGGGGTCGAGTGGGGGGGACCCAAAAAGTGGGGGGGGCGCCCCCCCCAGGAAAAAAGCCCAGATAAATAGCTAAAGATGTCTAAAAACAGCATTTAAACGGTAATACAGGTAAATATAGACTACAATTGGGGCTAAT
>JASAND010013341.1:0-56851 GCA_030248195.1 Trissonchulus latispiculum
GGTTTACTGTCCGGTTACTAAACCGGAAATTGGTTGGCGAATCTGATGCAGGTTCTCCTAAGGGTGCAACTCGCTCGAAAATAGAAACCCTAATCTAACTTCCTACCCTAATCAAACATGAGGCAATGTTGGCGTACAAATGAGTTTATTTAAACAACTTACGTTTTAATCATAAAAGGCAAGGGCAAGCACAGCTAATATGAATGGCGCTAATGGCCGACCGATCGTTACAAGAATAATACCAAACTGATTAATTAGACTAATTGATCGGATGACTCATAGTGTCAGACCGACGTAACTACACAGAAGTAATGATTACTTTGAGTGATTGTTTAGAATGGTTGTAGAATCGCAGACCGTAATTGCTAGTTTTTCACATCATCCCCCTGCGAAAGTTTTTTAGCGCCTGCTAAAAATTCAGAGATAACGAGAGTTGCTACCATAATTCGAGAATTAAAAATAGATGGAAAATTTCAAAAAAAAGAAAACTACATGGGCGACCAGTAAGCAACCGTTAAGAAGTCCTGGCGCTTTTACTGCCCATGAAAGAAAGTAACTTCAGAAGTAAGCCAAGCGACTTACAAAAGAAAGTACAAAGTTTAAAGAAAATAGAAAAGTTTGGTAGCGAAGTGGTAGTCAAATGCAGGCTAATCGAAACTGGGGATTAACTGCTTACATGCACGTAACTTGATAACATTTTAAACGATACTGCGATTCAAATTTAGATAATGAAAAGAGAGTAAGTAGAAAATCAAAAATAAAGGAATCGAAACCCCATATGAAAAGTAGTACCCTAAAGCCTCTATGGTTAGAAAACCCCATTCACTCAACTCATCCCAACACACAAAACGATCACTCCAACAATTATAAATTCCGGAATAAACAGTACAGTCAATAAATTTCTATACATGGAGTAAATATGACAGTTTACGCTGTACAACAAGGTTTCAAAAGATAATATAGAACATAGTATCTGTACAGCAAGATTCAAAAGAGTAAATATGACATTTATAGTAAGCAACAAAATTTCAAATTCCTAGCTAAGCAAGTATAATAAAGAACAATAACAGTGAAAGATTACAAGTTATCCTATACAACGAAATTCAAAGAGTGTAAATACCACAAAAAATATAAGAAGAAAACAAACAACTGTACATATCCTAAATGATGAACTAACAATAATAATAGTAGGATTACAGGTTCACAAGTAGATAGTAGAAAGCACAGACAGAAACTGCCGTTTACAGCACAACCCGTCTTAGCTCAACTCTTGGCCCTTGGCTTAAAGCCCTTATTTCTCGGAATTGTGCAATAGCAAATAGCAGTTTAAAGAGAATACAAAATCCCAACAGATTTCAAAGAGAATTACAAATAGAATTTCACAAACAGCAATTACATATATCCTAATAAGTCCTAACAGATATCAGCTAACAACACGTTATCACAATTCTCAGTTTTAAATGTTTTTGTTATCGTTTCACCCCGTGCGAAAGAAATGAGTTCCTACGAATTCCACAAAACAATTTCAAAACCTAGCTAAACAAAAACAAACAACAGAATCGAAGTAGACAAACAAATAGAAACAGTACAACAAGACAAAAAATTAAGGCAAGCATATTAAAGCTAAGTTTTAAAATGAATAAGAAATTTTTAAAGACAAGATTTAAAGGGTATCACAAAAACAAACATATATATAACTACGAAAAAGTTCTAATATAAGGTAGATGATGGTAAGGTAGTGGTATGGCTACTGTGGGGCACCGGCCCTCGAGCCTGGTCGGAAGGCTACTACGGGGCACCGGCCCTCGAGCCTGGTCGGAAGAGTGGTAGCACCGTCAACTTGCACCGTTGGTAGCACCGTTGAAAAACACTACTGAAAGAGCTGTAAAGCTGAAACACAAAGGGGGTTAGACAAACAGTTATAAAGAATACTCGTACTCTTAAACTTGAGATTCGAGAATTGCGCCAATAATTTTATAATTAGGATAAGCGCAAGATAGAAAAGAAGTTCGACGTTTTACAGAGATTACGTTTTAACAGAGAAACTAGAAATTCACTCCAAAAGAGAAAAATAAAGTACACTGCCATGACACTTGAGCTTTTATGTGGTAGGTTTAAGCAAAAATACAAACGAACTCTAATCCACTGCGTCAATAGACAAAGCATGAACCTATGAAGTGTGGCTTGCCGAAGCATAATTACAAAAGAATACAAAAATAACTGTGCAGCAAATAAACTACATAAGAACTAACTCAATATTTTTGGATTTTTTAGAGTTTGTAGATTAATATACGGCAAAGATTAAGTGAAAAATACGAAACAAAATGCCAAAATGGAAATGTCAGAGTTAGAATACAAAAGTATATCTGTACACGAACAAAAACTACTAACTTCAAAAATAATACCATAAATATTAAATACCACAAATTAGAAAATAGATAGCAAGCCAAACTTCAATAATAGTTAAATTCTTCATTTAAACGTATCTGAGACGTTTTAGGTATGAACGTATTACTGGTATTGCCTCTTATTATTCCTTCTTTCTTTCTGGTTAACCATCATATATGTACGGTGTGTACTGGTTAACTGATAAACTTTGCTTGCTTTTCAATAAATTCCAGGAATTCCAATAATTCAGATAATATAAACAGACAAAAATACAGGTTAGAAAAAAAAATACTGAACGTTAGCTTTTAATAAATTCCGGTTAAATGACTGGCAAAAAGACAAAACAAAAAATTACTGCGAAAAGTAAAATATTGAAAGTAAAAAATGAAAAAGAAAAATGAATGAAACCATGCTACCATCACGACAAAAACACGACGTAGAGACCTACGACATGCGCTTTTGTGTGGCAGCTACGCACTAACTCGAAGATGGCCATACAAGTTGCGCGTAATGATGATGTTGAGAGCCCAGTGACCAGAGTCCTAATCAAAGCCCTCCATGGCTTTGCATACGTATTCCATGTATATATGTATCTGCCTGATTAAGAAACAATTGCTGAGAATGGCGATAACAAAGCTCGTGGCTGAGGATTTATAACCAAATCTTTCCTTTCCGAAACAAATCCATTTCTTTGCATACGTATATTTCTTCAGCTTTTCATCAGTGCTTTCTTTGCCCTTTTCTTCATTAAATAATAAATCCAAAATACAACCATCATTTAGGGCAATCATTTAGGCCAATCATTTAGGTCCTGTCACGGTCGCCAAATATCAATCCCCGGTTTACTGTCCGGTTACTAAACCGGAAATTGGTTGGCGAATCTGATGCAGGTTCTTACGGGTGCAACTACTCCGAAAATAGAATCCTAACCTACTTCCTACCCTAATCAAACATGAGGCAATGTTGGCGTACAAATGAGTTTAATAAATGAACTTACAGTTTTAATCATAAAAAGCAAGGGCAAGCACAGCTAATATTAATGGCGCTAATGGCCGACCGTTCGTTACAAGAATAATACCAACACTGATTAATTAGACTAATTGATCCGATGAATCATAGCTCCAGACCGAAGTCACTACACAGAAGTAATGATTACTTTGAGTGATTGTTTAGAAGAGTTGTAGAATCGCAGACCGTAATTGCTAGTTTTTCACAATATACTTATATATATAATATAGTTAAACTAATTAAAGTATTAAAAAGTAATGAAATATTTAGGAATAGCATTGAGAAAAAGGTAGTAAATATCAAACATCTCAGTTTCGAAAACTCTGAGAACTACTGATTCCAGAAAACAGTATTGGAGATGAGCTCCGGGGGGGGGGTCTGGGGGGCGGAGCTCCCCAGAAGTTGGAGATTTTTTGCAATAACGGATTAAATCAGTAATGGAAATGTTTAAAAGAATTAATTTGGTATCTGTTATATCTAACTAAAGCATCTAACGCTATTTCATTCTTTGCGTAAATTGCAACTGTAATTTTTTGTATTTTGAATAAAGTCAGTATCAATATACAAGAGCGTGTATGCGTGGTGTAGTATTATTTTTCAAAAATGTTTTAAAAACTCAAATGTTCACGATTATGCACATTGCAATGCTTTGCTTAGTGATGTGAAATTTACGAGTTCGACAAGATCTATGGATACAGGTGGACAGCGACTTAACAAATAACATTGAGGCATGGCCTTGCACCTTGGCATTCCACGACAAAGTGGTAAACACCAGGGGTCTGGAGGCGGAGCCCCCAGGATCCGAAGAAATTTTGGAAAAAACGGAAAAATTGGTACTGGAAATATTTAAAGTTTTTACTCTTACAAAAGTGAATTTTCCCCCGAAATAATGTTGCGTCTAGCTTGCGTCCTGTTAAAATTTCATTGCGTCCAGATAAAAACTTTGCGTCCAAACGCACATCTGGACGCAAAAAATCTTGCTTACCCGATCACTAAAAGATTTCAAAATAATTACCTAGCCCTCGGGATTTCGGGAAGACGTTTTTTTTGAAGCCTGAACTGGTCGCTTTTCTTTAGCTTTCCCACATTTCGGGAAATCCATGTTCAACAATTGTTTTCTTGTTATCGCATGTTCAAGTCGAAGAGTTAAAATGAGACAGGTATACCCTACCTAGCTGTAACAAGCAAGTTCTGAGCTTTAAAATGATAGAAAAATTATCGTTGGATTCCAAGAATTGAGCAAATTACAGTCTTCCAAAATTTGCTGCAAATATCCGAACCAGCACCTTAAAGGGGGTCTCGATTTTTTCAACTGTAGAGCTGGAGCCGGTTCCACTGAACCGGTTTGAACCGGAACCGAACCAGAAGGAGTTTTAGAACCGGAATCGGTAGAATTTGGAACCGGCCGGTTCCAGGCCCAAAGACCGAGCTTGAACTAAAATTGTTGCCAAATGGTAAAATTTGCAAAAGTTGGATTTTGGGCCTGTAACACATAACCTCGCAGCATCTGATTCTGATGTCTCAGCAGCTAAACTAGAACTGCTAAGCATTGGCACAAATATGGAATTATTAGCGAATAAATCGAAATTGAAAATACTATGATTATTCCAATAACGAATATTCTAAATATTTGTTCATTCCGACTTAGATAATCGCTTAATATAATGGAATATATATTTTGGTATTTGTTGCAGGATTCGACTTAAGCTAAACTGAATCTAGAAAGACTAGAATGTGTTATAGTTCGGGTATCTTTTGCAGCAAACTTTGAAAGACTAATTTTTCAACGATAATTTTTAGATCTTTAAAGGCTTTAGAATGTGCTTGTTACAGCAAGTATACAGAGAACGGCTGTCTCACTCAATTCAACTATTCGACATTGACATGAGACAGCAGGAAAACACAAAAGAAACGTCTTCCCGTTTCCCGAAAGCTATTTTTCTAAAAATGCTTAATGAACAAACAAGCTCAATATTTTGAGAAAATGGTAACTTTGTCCGATTTTCGTCTTATTTTTCCCAAACAAAATGAGCAAACACAAACTCTTAAACATAGCTCTCAACAGTTTTCCCAAAAATGTGTGCGTAGAGCCGCTTTCTAACTGCTTGCATGAGTTGAGAGAATGCTGTTCAAATGGCGTGTTTAATCTAGTTGCCATTTCGAATTTTCGTTGCTGTTTTCAGGCAGAGCATAAGACCAAACTGTTATTACAGACCAGACCATGTTACAGAGCAGAGAGGCCAAACTTCGGTTCGAAAACCAAACCACACTCAAAATCTAACAAACTTCGAAAACCAATTTCCTTGTTATCTCTTAAACCGTAAGGAAAATTTGCATCCGTGGTGATAGATGGTCAATATGCTGATCAGGGGTTTCTTGATGAATCTCCGGCAAACAGTCAGCAACATTGGCGAAACGCATGTTATTTGACTGCGAGCAGAAATAGGCATGGCGGGTGGAACAGGTCCTTCTGTGCTGATTTCTGCTGCTCAGTCAAGCTTATTTCAACATAACCAATCGAACTTTATTTTCCATTCGCTTCTTCATGGAAGGCAGTTTCCTCATCTTTCCTATTTGAGAGCTCGTCCCTTTTTCTGCAGCCCTTGTTTTCTTAAGGCTTTGCGAGTCAGCCAGACTAGGTTTTTGCCATCCTATAGTCACTATTGATAAGCGGGGGGACAGTTGTCGTCGGATAAACGACGACAGCTACCCTGAGGAGGACTGAGGCTATTTCAGCAGTGCTGACCCTGGCCAATAACCACATGTCAGTCTGGCTTGCGGGCCTTGCTTTCTGTCCTTAGCCTTCGCTTCTTGACTGCCTTTCAGTAGTCTGCGGAGAGCAGCATCTATCGGGTCGTCTCCTTTTGTACCCAACGATGCTAAGCCAAATACAAAATACAAAAGGAACCCGTAAGGAATCGAAAAATACCTACTTTCAAGAGCAAAGGTGTGAGTCTTGGTGAAAGCATTCGATGACTATAAGTTTGCATAATTATATATTTTCATTAGTTTCATCAATCACGTTTGCTTCCAAAACGCAGTTTTTAAGGACGCTTTCATTTAGACTCTGGACGCAAGCTCCGGCTGTAGTCGTCTTCTGACAACCAGGGCTAATGGCTGACCGAAGCTGTCAAGGACGGTGATTTCTTCTTTATAGGGGAACAGGGATTTATAGTCTGTGTGGGCGACTTTACGTTCAACTCTAACCTCAGATACGGATAGAGTTGAGAATCTCTGAAAGATACGCGAAAGCCGAAGCAGCTGAAAATCACAATTATTGTTACAAAATGAACAAGCAAGCAGGATTAGAGACTTCCAACAGACAGTTCTTGAATGCAATTACTGATTGACAATGTACAGCGATACAGACTACAATGTCTGCCAGAATTGCCTCTTACTCTAGACTGGCATTGACCGCTTTTAGGGTTAGATTGGTTTCGGGCTTTCACACTGTCTTCAGGGGCTATAGATTAAGGTTACTCGGATCTTTTCAGGATTACCCCCCAGACCCAGATCCCGCAAAGCTTGACCAAATGGCTTGAAATTTGTATCAGTATGTTTTAGACCACGCCGAGTTCAAATTTCGTAAAATTTATCGATTTCGCGAAATTCGATAATTTTTGATTCGTAAGGGGGACCGAAGGGAACCGAAAAAATTTTTGCCTTCGACTTTGCTGAAAAGTTGCATACTGGTGTTTTCGAGGGCGCTGAGTACGAATTTGATCGGTTTTTCGATTCAGTTTTTTTGCTCAGTATAAGCTAAAGTTTCAAGCTTAAGATGTAAGCTTATTGTAAGCTGACAGAAAGCTGGATCGAAAGACGGATTTCAGATTCGTGTTCTGCGGCCCGAAAACCCGTGAATACATTGAATTGAATTTCAGCGAAATCCAAGAAAAAATTTTTGGTGAAAACAAAAAAAATCCCCTTGGTCCCCCTTTACGAATCGAAAAATTTCGAATTTCTCGAAATCGAAAAATTTTGGGATATTTAAACTCAGCGCGGTCGAAAACATACTGATACCAAATTTCAGCTCATTTGGTCAAGCTTTGCGGAATCTGGGTCTGGGAGTGGGTGTTATCTTGAAAAGATTCGGGTACTCACTTTAGTGCTGACAGAGAGATGATCGGTGCCCTATATGCTGTGCGCCCTCAACTCTTAGGCTCTATTCTGACTCTAATCTCACTCTGTCTTACAATAGTCTGGGGACCGTCACACAAACACAGATTAATGTAGATTATAATCCGAATCGAGCGGGAGCGAGATTGGCTACGTTCTGGGGCCTCCGTGTGAATTGCGTACCGGGCAACTGAATTTTGAGAAGAAATTCTGAAAAGGGATAAAGACCAGGTACAGGCTGAGAGAGTGTCGGCGTCGGGAATACTCAGAAAGAGGCGGAACGGCTGTCTCAAGTATTTATCTCGTTAAAGCAAAACACAACAGATTGTCAATGAATTTAGAGTGCGGCTTCAGTCGTGAGGATCAAGATATAGACAACACTGTTATCAGGGATCATGTTGTTTGTTGTGCGTTTGCAAGAGCCCCAATTATGAAACAGATAGTAGCTATAGTCTCTGCTGATCTAAGTTACTGACGTAACCCAAAGATGGTCCAAACAAGTACCTATCATCAGACAACTGAACAGAACACGATTGCTGGAGCTGAGATGATACTGATACTTGGATCCTCTTGATCAGTACTAATATCAACCGGACTGATCTCTGACTCCACGAACTAATACACCGCGACAGAACCACTGGTTAAACGAATAACTGGACTTAACTTCAGGCAACGGACAGGGCGCTGAGATGGACATCAGGCTGGCTACCTGAATCAAATGGGTTAAAACCCATTAGAAACAAAGGTGGTGGGGATTAACAACCCAGAAACTATTATCCGAACCGAATGGCCTTTAAATACTGGCTCAAGACCCGAAATGTGCAATGCGTGACGTGTTATGTGTTATTTTCTGGCTTCAGATTGAAATTCTACGTTTTTTGGATTGTTTAATGATCAAATGAACAATATTGGACTCGATGGTGGCGATTTTGGACGTTTTGGTCAAATATGCAAATGAGGCTCTGCTCGAGCCAATATTGGGCATAGAGTCAGATACTACTCAGCGTCTATAGCGTTAAGACTACATGCTAATGACTTATTCTAAACGACTACCTATTGTCTAATCTACGATGCTTAGCCTAACTGCTCAGACTGGCTAACAATGCGTAATTAGAGCACAAATATGGTTTATGAACAGTATAATGCCAACTACCACTAATTACTGTTTACTGTGAACACGCTGATGCAATGGCTTTTCTAACTAATACAAACTTAAACCAGACTAACGGTAACAAATATTGCATTAACCTGAGCATTTTCCTAATATTAAACCGGGTTATAACAAATATGCAAATGAGGTTAGCTAAATTTCTAAACCACACCTAAAGTTTGTTTAAAAAATTTTGTGAAACTAGGCCAAAATTTTGATTTTTTTCTAAAAATTGAAGATTTTGTTGCATGTCCAGCAACTTCACAGCGGAAAAACTCTCTCAACCCCAGAAGTAGAGACGGGGAGCTCCAGGTGCTGGCAGATAACTTTCTTCAGGACGGAACCATCTTGAAGAAATTGTGGACGCAGCTTCAGCACTTTTAACAACATCTCCTTGGTAGTCCAAGATTTGGACGTCTTCGGCTTATTCCGGCCCAGGAACATGCTGAACACGTATTGCTTCCATTCAAAAATCTCACTTCTCAGCTGTGTCTCGGTTCCAATTGGAGGAGCAACGAAGATTTCGTTCAAATTTTCTGGCCACTTTGCCCGGAACCGGACTTCCCGGCAGAAGTACGACACCAGCAGGTCTTCTTCCTGAGATCAATAGTTAGCCAGGTCAGCTTCATCATCCACCCCCAATCTGAATCGGTCCATTGATAGCAGCTGGAATCCTTCAAACTGCCATTTTATCGCCTGAATGGTAGAAATCGATTGATGCCAGATATGAATCTAGGGCCTTTATATATTCCAACTGGCATCGCTGAACAGTAGCGTTTGTGGTTTCCTGATTTCTTGGAACCACCAATTCGGGAATCTCACCATCCAGAAGTCTCCGCTTCCCTCTGCAAGGTTGCGGCCATCCCTTTGCCGAAGACTTTCTAAATTCATACGGCAGGTTTGGACTGCTCTATTGTATTCTTCCACGTCCAGACCTGGTTTTTCAGTTGATCGTACCAGGGCAACAACAGCAGCCAGAATATCTCTTTTGAACGCGATGTACAGGATTCGTTCAGCTCCGCAGACGTGTTCATACAGGTAATTGGAGGAGTACCTCTTAAGTCATGGGTTCTGGGTGTCGTTTTTCAACTGAGTGATAGAGGCTATGATTGGTCGATGTAAGCCACTTTCACGGTCAAGGAAATCTTTCTTGGACTCCCACTTGAACATGGGTCTGTCCGCCACTGATTTCGGGACCAATACTAAGGTGGTTTGGACATTTTCGAACAATGCGGCAACCTCGGCAGACGCGGTAAGTAGACTTTGGAGAGTTTTCGTGGCTTCGTAATGAGTCTGCAGGAAGGTAGTTTCTTGGGAAGCCCTTTTCGACGAAAGATGAACTCGATGGGATCCGCACCATATCTCCTGATTACGGGGATTATGAGCTTTAATCCGGCAATTGGCACTGATATTTTTGGATCTGGCCACATATCCGCCGTCAGATGCATAGCTGGAGCAGTTTTTCAGAGACAACTGCTTCCGGCCTTCAGGGAAAAGAAAAGGACAAAACTGCTCCAGTTTCTGCATGTCGGAATTGAACTGATCAATGGCCTGTTCCATTTTTTATGATGCCAACTCCAGGTTTTCTGGCTGTCCGGAGCACTCTCAGCAGCCTCTGTAGTGTCGTCGATGACTTGTGGCAGATGTATTGGATGCATATGGCTATCCATTCTCGGGTTGCAGTGGCTGATGCCAGATCAACCAATACACCAAAACTGGGGTCGTCGTCGCGAAACTGGGTCAGTTCAAGATACAGGCCGTACTGGACAGCTAGATATAGAGCTTCCAGGAAGCTTTATTGAGCGTGGAAGGAGGTATACCTATGAATAGGCCAGTCTTCAAAAATCTTGGAATCTATTCTTTTCAGAAAACTGAGCTCATCCTTGAATCTGGCCTGAAATGAATCCTTTTTGCAGACTATTTTCAGAGAGATGAGAATTAGACCATTTATAGCTCCACGGTAAGATGTGGCAAGCTTGGAAGAGGCTACTCTAACCAGCGTTTCCACATCCTGCGCCTGCTCGACCCTGGCTTTTCTTTCCTTCTCTTCCAGGTAGAATCTCATGTGAGGTCAATTAGATCTACTAGATCGATAAACAATAAAATATAATATTAATAATCAAATAAATGATAAATAAATCGATAAATCGATAAATAAATAAATCGAATATGGAGCATGACGCTCTGTACCTATTAAACTGCTGGCGTAGGGTTCTAAAAAAGGATTTATCGTAATACTTACAGCATAAAAATAAATAGTTTACCGATTCGCGACAGCAATACGGTCCATGTCTTGTAGCTGAACATGGTTCAAAATTAGATACTTATCTGAGCTATAGTGCCCATCAACGTTCATCTAAACAAACTAGCATTGTTGTAGCAATTCCTAGTAATTGTCCCATAACCGAATAATAATACAACGAATTGAATCAAAATATATTCCTGATCAGAAGCGGCCCAGACAATCCTAGGAAAACGGGTAGAATTTTGGCTAGGGGTAGTTGGTCATCACCACTTTTTGGATTCACCCTTTCACTCTCTCGGCCCCATCACTACACTCAATTTTGAAGTGGCCACAAATTGCCAAATTTAAAAAATTTTGATCAAATTTTTAATTACTTTTTCGGCGCTGATGAAAATCTTGATCTGCAATTTATTTTACTACTGAACACTGAAATTTTGAGCAAGATTGAGCTTATATAGTTATAGCTGTATATGCAGAACAGCCTACGGTTTGCTGCATTCTTGGCTATTTAGGAAACATTAGGTCCCACTTTTGCCCTTCCCCCACTTTCCCATGCCAACTCTTTCGCCAAAAGTAAACCTATAAGTAAGGGCCTTTTCGCGCAGCGAGTTAAACGAGTTAAACGAGTTAAAATTAACTCAACCTTTTCTCGTACTGGGTTTAAAGAGTTAAACAGTTCATTTTAACTCTTCTGCAGGGTTAAACGAGTTAAATGTTTTAAATCTAGTCTTTTAACTCGCGCACAAAAAGGCCCTACGTTTCGTCCCAATTCAGGAAATTCCTTATCCAAGCGCGATTTAGTCTCCAGTGTGTAGTTGTTTCGTAGCAAGCATTCCCGATACAAAATCTTCTGCTTTTAAGCCGAATAGAAGGCGCTTGTTTGCTTGCGATCTAGCTTCAGCTAGTGCTGCCAAAGTCTTAACCTGATCAATAGAAAGCTCTGCTGCAAGTAGTACATCAGGGCTTTCAATTGCCTCATGATGTTCATCGTCAGGTTCCACTTCATCCTCCAGCATCTCATCAAAACTGTCCACCTTTTTTCTGAAAAATTCCAATGCATCTTTAGCTTGCTGCAGACTGATGTGGGAAAGCAGCGTTAAACGCCAGCAGCTCGTCTGCCAGCGGAAAGATCGCGTCACCGTCCAAGAAACCTTGGGACAGAAAGTCAATCAGAACCGCAAACAAACGTCAGGATGGGGCCGGGGCCTGGACGGTCACCAAATGGGGTACTCCGTCGTTTTCCTGGGCGGGAAGGGATGACACAGCTGACTGGAAGCTGCTGTCGGAGCTGGCACCCGAATCCGAATCCAGGCCACCATCAGGTACAGGGGCCTGGGGTCCACCGTAGCGGGAAAAGAACGCCGTGGAATCCTCCGAGTCGGATGCCGATCACGGCTGTACAGGCACCAACTGCGCTGACACCGTCGGTCCCAGGCCACCGGACGTACCAGGGGCCGTTCCACGCTTTCGACAGATCCCAGCGTCGGGGCTTGTACTCCAACAGTGGCAGCTTCCGCAACTGTGACTTGAAGGGTCCCAAGCTGGATCCGTGGAGCGGGAACCGGATTGCCGCTTTGTCCCTTGCCCCTCAAATTATCCTCAAGGGGAATGGTCTTGATGCCAAAGCTGCACTGACACTGGTTGAGGATGGGCTCGATATCACTGAACCCATAATGGTCTCCGAACAGGGTTCGAAAGCACTTATCAGCAATCATCCATTGATGGACGGCATCCTCCATAGCGTACTTGAGCTGCGACGCCGTCGGCAGAAGGTATAGCCCGTTCCGCTGGAGGCTCTTGACCTTACAGTAGGACCTTCCCAGCACTTCCCAAAGCTGATTGTCCAGACTGATGATCGGACATAAGGGAGCTTGGTGAAATATCCCCGGGAAGCAGAGTGACCCAAGTGGGACAACTCTACGGCCCCCTTGATGAGGACGGGCACCATATCGTGTAGCCGCTGGACGTCGCTATGGCAGCCATTAGCGACATAATAGCACTGCGCGGACGACAGGAACTGGAGCAGGTCCTCTGGAATGGCATGGCCCCCACTCTGCATATATTCCAGGCAGTAGATATATACATCCTCCGTGTTCGCCGAAAAGGCGAACTGCAGTACGTTGACCCGCGACGTGGCATACTTATCGCTATCGTCGTCGAGTCCCTCTGTGTCCATGGAGCAAAAACGGCGCTCCTCCGCCAAGCGCAACATTCCTGGGACGCAGTCCTTGTGCTGATCCAAGGACCAGATGACGTGGACACCCGACGTTGCCTGGGCCACGAGTTCGGCCAGCCGCGCCACGCTGGATGACCTGCGGGTTTGGGGACATAACGTGTCGACGAGGCACGCCCTTTGTAGTTGACCGTTGTAGACTTCTTGCCTGACATGATTATGCTATAGAAATACAACAAAAAATATAGCTAAGGTTGTTGCGAGCGCTCTAATGGTACATATTAAAACCATGTAAGGTACCAATCGTTACGACCATTACTTAACAAGATTTACTAGTGCAAGAAATAAGTCCCCACCTAACAAACACAACTAACTATATAAATATTATTATAAAAATGCTAAGACTTCAATATAAATAGATAGACGTTACTTATAGTTATTTTTAGTTGATAGTCAACTCAGAACCTAGTCTCTATAACGGGTTGGCCGCTGCAGGCCGCTACGAGGTCGAAGTCCATAACTGGTTTCACCAGGCGTGGCTCGTACAGTATCATCTTTTGCATATAATAACCGCTCCCCATCCCCATTTGCGGGTAACCGTACTATCTCTTCACCGCTAGGTAAAAGTACGTCTGACGTATCTAAGTTCCTCAGTGCAGGCGACAGAGTGTTATCCAAAAGTCGGGGCTCAGGGTTTTCTAAATTTACGGTATCTTGTGCAGCAGACAATGTTGCAGTGTTGCAATGTTCAGCACCCTCTCCTGGATCAATAATTTCCTCTAAATTCTCCATTTGTTCTGGTTCGGACTGAAGTCTTGGAACCGAAGGTCCCCGATAAAGCTTTAAACGATTAACATGAACTCGTTGCGTTTTTCTGTTTCTCCCCCGAGCAGGTTCTATGACAACATCTGGGTACTGAACTCTAATGACCATGTACGGGCCATGCCATTGGTGAGACAGGTTCGGAGTAAGTCCTTTCTTAATAGCAGGATTATGCAACCACACAAGGTCACCAGGCTTAATTGACCTTTCGAATATCCTTTTATTATAATGAGCAGCCTGTTTCTGTTGTGCATCGGAAATATTTAACTTAGCTATTTCCCAGGCATCTCGTAAAACCGGTTAACATCTGTGTCTTATAATCGTCAAGCTCAAAGTGATAGTTAGGTACTTTAAGACTAATGTCCACAGGTAGGTTCGCCTCTCTACCATGCATAAGTAGAAAGGGGGAGGCCTGAGTTGATTCCTGACAAGAGGATCTTGCTATCTTGCTATCTTGAGATCTAGCTAATCTTTATTATATTTTGGCGTGCAAAATCAAATTTTTTGGCTGTGAATACGTTTACGAGAATTTTCTTAGTAAACTAATAAGAAACGTTTTCCAATAGTTGGATTTCCAAAAATTAGAATACGGCACTGTTCTCTCATCTGGCTGGACGTGCCCCAGCCTATAGTTATTGTCATTATACAAAGGAGAAAATGTCACCATTTAGCTTTCTAAATAGAAGAAATTATACTTACACCTATTTAATATTTAAACTATTGACAAATTGATTCTTTCTCACCTCTTGTGTCCATGGTTCTGCGACAGTGCTTTCTTGAGAACTAGGCACTAGGCAAGGCAGGTGTACCTAGGCTGGCTGAGAACATACCCATGACTAGCAAGGTCAGGGTGCTACGAAGTTGACCACAAGTTAACACAGTCGTTTAATTCGGTATCATTGACACTAGTAAAACGTCACTTAGACACAGCATAAATAGTCACTGACTACAATTTCTATGGCGTCCAGATCGCCTGCTGTGCTGTTCGGACAAACTATGTGGATATTCTCGAATACTAGGGCAAAAACTGTGTATAGCACTTTTCACCCCAATTTCGTTCTTCTCTTCATTATTAAAGTAGGATAGAACTGTGACATTTAATCGTAGTACACTGGCTTCGCAGGATACGTTACAGAGCATCTTTGTTTACACCAATCCACGAGGACATTTTCCGTTTACTATTATTACTACATCTTCTACTACAACATTACATTCACTACATTACTACAACCCTTTCGGCTTAGTCTGACTTGGGCCACAAATTTGATTATCTGAAATTAACACAGTCTCTGACCAATTAAAATGTGTTGCACGTGTCTAGTAAACTCCGCTTGAATGTACATGTAAGGGGGTAAAATGACTTATACAAGACTACAAATTTTGCAAGCTATACAAAATTTTGGAAACTATGCAAGATTAGGAAATATAGAAATTTTACAATCCGTACAAAATAGGTCAAAGGTCAATACTTATTATGTAGACTCAAATTTAGCTGAAAAACATCCAGTTTCAGTCTATCTATGGCTGAAGTTGTTAGGGAAGTGCGTTTAAGTTCTCGAGGTATTGGACATGTTGTCAACAATTACGTTTGCATTTTAAGCTCAAGTCGACAGGGAATTAAATATTTGAGGTGCCAAAATGGGAGATCAGCCCGTGCTGTAATCAGCAACGGAAACGTTAGAACCACTGGAGTCCATAACCATGAAAGCCGAAACCTCACAAATCTGGAATTTATCAATCGTCTGAAGGTAAGTAAACGAAACATTTGAAACAATTTAACAGCCTAGTTATAACATATATTGCAGAAACCAAAATTACGTATAATTTAGTTTGACATTGGATGTGAAATTTTATCATTGAAAACTTGTTAATTTTTTAATTTAGCGAAAATGCGTAAACATTTTTAATAAATTCCGTAACTGTCATTTTTATGCTCATGTTTATGAAAGATACCCATTTTCGTAACTGTGTAATTTCCAAGACAAATAAAATTTTGCATCAGCGCTACAGTATTCCTTCTATTAGACACGTTTGAAAGGGGCGGAGTTTAGTAATTTGATTGACAGACTTAGACTTCAATTCAGCTAATAAAATTTCGTGGCCCAGTTCAACTGTGGCCCAAGTCAGAATAAACCTTCCTTTCTAACTATAACTATAACTTCCTTCAGTTACATACAACCTGGTAGTAAATCAGTACTAAAGTTAAAACATAGGCATAGCATAGTAGAGGCATAAATATACAGTAGAAATAATACTCCGGCAGCGTCAGTAAACTACCAGATCCTAATATGTTATGGCTTATACTTGATTTATTTTTGCGTATCGTGCATTATAACAATTTTTTCAGGCCCCTACGCGTTCTTTTTCAAATTGGAGGACCACTTTTTGCGAAGGTGGGAGATATGTAGCAGATCTAGGAATTAATAGCTAGTTAAAGAATACACAATTAGGTAAAACTCTTAAACATTATTTGATTTTGGTAAACATAATACTTAGGTAAAGTATTTAACTAAAGTTAAGAATCCTTTAGCTCCAGGTTAAAGTTAATAATAAGATGAAATAAAGATTAGAGAACAAATAGCTAGAACTAAGGCATACGGTAGAAACAGTAGGTAGTTATGTATTAATTGTTGTGTTGTTTGCTCATAATAAACTAATGTGGAAATGTTCTTGTCTATGTAATTTGTAACTCTGTATTGTCTTGTCCTTGAAATTGCGTGTGTTAGCTTTGACCAATTTAGGTTCTTTCTTGGAATTATTCCCTCTCTTTCCGTTAAAGTTAGAGCTAGAAAGCTGGCCAAGACATTTATAGTTCCGTTAGAATTGGAAATTGGATTTAGGCTATTGAGTTTATCAACTTGCCAGAAAATGGAAAGTTCTAGAAGCTAGCTTACGTCAATGGAAGGGCTAGAAAAGAGAAACCTTGAACAGTAATAATATACTAAGATAAGATGATAAGATAAGATACGAATAAGATACTAATACCAGTATCTCGGTTACACCCCGAAAATATACTGGCCTTTGATAATCGTGATGGTATATTTTTGTTGCAATCGCAACAGTCCCGCACTAAATTTCAAACACCCTCGGAATTTGCACATGAGGAACCCGAACCGAAAGACTAGTAACGAAATCACTGTCGCCAGCTTATTTTTTCTTCTGACTTTCAATCATAAAACCCAAAAACTGCGACTTGGACAAGTCTTGCGGCCTTCTCCGCTACTCTTAGCAAGGCAGTAATGATAATAATAATAATGCTAATGCTAATAAAGTAATTTTAATCTTATCTCGAATAATATTGTCACAAGTTAGCAAAAGTGCGCCAACCCCACCGAACTTACCTCGGACCGGGTGGTCGGAGACGCCTTTTCCTGTGAGCCCCATGAAATTCGGAAAATGAGACATCTTACTGTTGGAAGTTTACAAGCATCTGGAAAATCGAATTCTCAGCAAATCTGTTTGCACTTCAGACGCAGGCGCTGCAGCCTATTACACTTTTAATTCTACGTCGTAGTTCCAGTTTGCTAAAAGGAATGACATCACACGAAATCGTTGTAACATTTCCCTATATTTCTTACGACTTTAATTTCGACTCCTACTGTGTCGTCCCATTTACTTTCCATTCTACTTTCTTTACGGCAACAAATTAGTGCAGTGGCAGTCCAGCTTTGAACCTACTTCAAACATTCCAAACGGAATAAAGGAAATACAATAAACAGATAAACTTTGTTTTCTCTGCCAAATCTTTGTTGTGCATTCCCCTTCGGGCATACTGAGACATCGACCATCCCGTGCATTTCGGGAAGGCTGGCCCTTTACCTGGGTTTTCCAACTTAGTACCTACTAGTACCTCCCTACTGTGTTGATTCGAGTCACTTCAAGTTCTGAATTTTTACATTCTTTCGTTGCTGTTTCCTTGATGTTTCCTTGGTAAATTTTTTTGGTTTTGGTTTCAATGTACTTGACTGCAGTGGGGCTAAGTTTCTATAAGGCCGCGACTGGATCCCCACCATTATCTTTACGCTTGCCCGATTACCGTTGGTTGTCACCTAGGTTTATTTTTAGTTTGACTATCTCTGACTACTTAGTGTTTACCTGTTGCTTTTCCTTTCATATTTTCAAAATTGGAGGACCAATTTTTGCGAGGGAGGGAGATATGTGACAGAGCTAGTTTTGTAGTAACTTAAGTTAAATTTAAAATTGAAACTAAATTAGAAATCTGCGAACTTAGGTAAGGAATAACTTAGAGCTAGGTACAGCAATACGTAGTGCATAGTAAACTTGGCTCAGTAATTCAAATAAGAACTGAATTAGAAATAGTTGATCTTAACACTTAGATAATAACCTTAATCATGAGCAAAGCTACCTTAGGTAATCAGATTAGGTACTAAAGAAACTTATTACAAGACATACGGTACACTTTAATACTGGCTACGTAACTAATAAATGTAAATGTTAATTGTATTCTTGTATTGTGTTATTTAATTATTATTGTCCATGCTTGTGATGTCTCGTAGTTGTTCTGTTGCTACCGTAATTCATGAGGAAAGTGTTTCTGGGGCTAAGCAAAATTAGGCTTCCAAGTTGGGTTTTCTAGAAGGACTTGGTCTTCTTAGTTTTGACAATGATAGATTTTAAGCAGGAATTGGAAATTAGCTTTAGGCTTGTTGCTTACGTCAATCTGGCAAGAACAAGGAATATTCTAGAAGTTGCTCAGTCCTAAAAGCTAGCAACAAACGAGAATATTTTATTGGAAAAGCTAAGAGCTGGAAACTTGTAATACCTATGGGAAATTTAGAGAAACTAACTTTAGACTATTTTTGGGATTGGAAACAAATTGAAGGTATATATTACGTAAACACAATCGTCTTTCGGTACTTCGGCTTGGAATAGTTTGCTTTTGTGTTATTCGCGGGGGTCTTGGTGTTTGTGCTGGTGGAGTCAAGTGGTGTTCAATAAACTGTGTGCTTGCTATATTGTCAAAGTAAAAGATCGTGAAGTGTACCGATGCCTAAGCTAAGACTGCGATAAGATTAGTGAAGATCCACTGCGCTTTAACTCTGCCTGCGCTGGTCGTCTACCCCACGGCCCGCGACAGTAACGTTACCCTTATAACAACCCAGACGACTCAATGACGCATACGTCTTGAGGGCAGCGGTAGCTATAGAGACGATATTGATTTTCCACGTATGGGATAAAATTATTAACACGATGATGGCGCAATTGATCTTATCCAGACAATCGAGTGACAAAAGGAAATTGATTATATGTATTTGACACGTTAAATTAAATACAATAAAATACAATAATACTCTGCTACCAGATGTAGAGAGTCAGGTCCAAATCAAAGTTTGTAATATTGAGGTGGAAGCGTGTTACTCGGCACTGAAGTCTGGATCGTTGGTGTCCACACAGTTTATTTATTGGTAAAGATATTTCAAAGCATAGTGCGATGGCAGATAGAACAGATAGTGCAAACAGAGGACTGCAGATACACAACACCAGCTTAGCCTTACTACGCTAGCTTCGCCTTCCATCAGTAAGATCACTAGTGTTTTTGTGGGGCCAGCCATTCCTCTGGAAAATAGAAACTTTCAAGTAATTAGTCTCCTAATTCTTATATGGTTAGTTAGTTATATATGCTTTGGCTGGCTTTCTGCTTAGCTGGTAACTTAGAAACTTGACCCACAACATTTGGCTTTAAAAATTTTGCAAAATGCAAAAGGAAATAGAAAAACCAATGTTTCCGAAAACATTACTCAAGTGTCAGTCTACCGTATAATTCTAGAAATTGCTTAAAGTTACTTAAATATATTTATCTTTATTGTTAGTTGGGTTAACCGATGAAATTTAAGATGAATAATAGAAATGATTGCTTTGGAATTACGTTAGCTAGATGTGTAACTGTGTGATACATAGGTAGGTACGTATTTAGCTAATGGTATGATTGGTGAGGAGAATCATGATTTTGTATGGAATTATATTTGCAATGTGATATTAATAAGGGCAAATTTTAATGGGTAATTTACGATCTTTCACATCACCAACAACCTGCCACCAGAAAATTTGCCAAAAATATATAAGAGCACCAAATGCAATCCAACTAGTTAGAAAATTTCCATAAGCTGATGCTGTGTCGTTATGAAGTATTGATTTTCTAATGAAATAATCGACCAAATGTTCAGCGCTAGCGTTAAATACTGAACCTAGAAAACTAACAGAAGTTGTGATAGAGATAGAACTGGATTTAGAAAAATTGCAGTAAAACGAGCCGAAAAATTAGAAAATGTAACGTTAAAACAAGACAAAACAAAAAGGTCGTCTGGACAGCAAAAGCCACTATCGAAACTAGCATCAGCAAAATATGAAGCAGAAGTATTAAAAGAAACAAGCAGTGTCGACTAGATTTAAAAACTACAGCATAAAAATAAACACGCGTTTGTTGAAAAAGTTCATCATTGCAAATATGGGTAGAGATATGTTCTAAAAATAAGGGGTTAAGTGAACCTAAAAAGGCATTGAAACATTTAAGGGGTGCGCAAGTAAACAGCGTCGATCGCAAGACAAATCAAAATTTCCATCGTTAAACCAAGAATGCGGATGCTATACAATTCCGTGTAATAAAAAGACGGCATGTCGCGCAAAACTAACAATCAAAACAAATTATTGGGTTGAGTAGGGAAGAAAATTTAAACAATCACAAAAATCTTAAAAGAACAACATTACTACTCCTAATCCAATTTTAACATGATTGAGAAAGAAAAAATGAAGGCCATATTTCAATTTCAAAGCATTATAAGCACTACAGCTTAAATCTACGTCAATACTATAAGGTAGCGTGTCATAAAGCGCGTAAACATAAAACTGAGAATTTGACATAAACTGATAACGATCCTGCCTCAGTCAGGGCAACTCAGGTAAGTGTATAGGAGCTAACCGTAGATAGAGGATAGGTTGAGCCAATGACCGACCCGGAGTGAAAGACACCTCCTTTTATAAAAAAGCGGCTTCCTTTGATGTGTCCCTTAAATGTCATGCTAAATTCAACGTCAACCAAAAGATCATCTGAATTCAATTTGCGTCATTAGGCTCATACAAAAGACAGCGATTTAAAGACCAAAACACGGATGGAAAGGGAACAAGGATAGAGAAAAGGGGAATATGGAAGAGGCCAGGGGGGTAGAAATACATAAATTTATATGCCTGTATGTCCACACTCATCTATATTTACATGTATATCCTTGTCTACGTACAAACAATTATAATGTATACAGGCAGATGCACAAACTGTACACTTGTGGAAAATCCGTCGAATGCCTGTCATATCAATTCTTTAGGACATGTTTATGTTTCAAAGGTCTGTTACTCGTTACAAGTTAAAGTATTGGGAATCAAAAAGTGTTGCGTCCAAAGGTTTTCATAGTCATTGAAACCTTAATTATTTAAAACTAAGGAATAAGAAATATTGCCTTGCCCTTCGCTTATTTTGAAAACAGATGTTACTGGTTTCTAAAAATTTATCGCGGTGAAACTCTGGTCGTTAAGAGAGCAATAATTGCTAGTGTCAAGTTTCCGTGACGGGTGTTATAAACATCAAAGAGCAACTAAAACAAGGTTGTTTAAAACAATGGAAAATTTATCAGAGGTTGACTGCGAGTTGAGAAATTGCAATTTCGTCAGAAAGAAGGCAAAGTGTTGTTAAAATAGAAGATCATACCCCTAAACAAATGTCTGTAATTTTTGGTGTGTGTTTTTGCACAGACTGACGTACATTTGTTTCACATCTATTCAATGAGTTTTGACATTTATTGACAAGGCTTTGGAGTTCCAAGAGTTCGTTATTGCAGTAACAAAATGCAAATTTGAAAATTTATCAGCAAAGTATCAAATGACGTATATATAGTTGCTGGAATGAAAATACCTCGAAATTATAAAATATTTTTTGTTTCACTGCTTTAAATATTGAAAATACAACACCCTTATGACCCTTTTCAGGGAACTAGCGATTATGTCCTTATTATTTGAATACATTCCTTATGATTGGAATTCAAATTTGGACAAATGCCGAAGGGCGATTTAAGGCCACATTTAATGGCCGCAAATTTGTCGTCGGGATGGAAGGGTCAACGAATGGAAATCTACTATGGGAAAGACAGAAAACGAAATAAAATGAGACAAGCCTTGGAAGAAATGGCCGAAAGTGAGAGTTACGGGGGTGAGTACCGCGGTCTCGTATGGTGATAGTTCAGTGTATATAGTGTACAGCCGCTGTCCTTTGTGCATAGTGTGAAAAGTTTGCTGTGGATAGTGTAGTTGGTGGAAAGACCCCTCGGAGCCCAAGACGTTGTCCCGTCCCAATGCGCTGGGAACATATGTGCAGGTGAGCAATACTCAATTACTATAATAACTTGTAGTAAATATTTTATACCTATAAATGATTTTAAAAGGAATATTATTTGAAATTTGAAAGGGTAAAGGAAAATTTCTTTAAATTGAACATAAAGGTTTCATCCACCAATTGAGAGAAAGTATAATTCGTAGGTTTATCAAAATTAATGTGTTGCTTTTAAATCCGCTAAGTTGTTCGAATTCAAACTTAAGGTGGGGGGGTCGTTTTTTGGCCGATTTTTCGACCGCCGAAAACCGGAATTTTCCGGTTTTTCGCCCAAAAACGGAAAATACGTATTTTGGGGGGGGTGAGAGGGACCCCTCTGGCGGGTGAGCTCCCGGTCGGGGGGGGGAGGGGGTGAAACCCCCCTCCCCAGCAGATGTATGTTTATAGTCTTTGTACACATTTTGTACTCCAAATGGGTCCGCGAGAAGTGCGTTTTGCATAATGTTGCTTCTATAGAGCACTTCAAACGTGACGTCGACATGTGTGAAACATAGAAAATGAAAAAAAGAAAAACTTAACAGGTCCTTCTTCCAGATTAAAGATTTGGCTTAATTCTTGCACCACTGCTTTCGATTGATATACAACATGATAAGTTTTGCTTAAAATTTGAAAATTTCTTATGCTCATTACAAGTGTTATTTAGCACATTATTTTATATCAAAATAATTGTCCTTGCAAGTGGTATCCATTTCAAATAGAAATATAGGACTGTGATTGGGAAAATAACAGGCCTCTTCTGTAGTTGGCTTAAAATGGTCTGAATGAGCTTTGAAAGAGGAAAATGTTTTGTCTAACTAGACGAAATTTACTGTGTTAGAATCGTCTGAGTGACTATTACAGGTATCTATTTATGTGAAATGTTTCCGTTTTGAGTAATCAAACCTCTGGCAACGTACACCGTTGTTGAATTTTAGGCGGCGAAGGTTAGTGCTAATGACATGACAAGGCTCAGGGGATTGGCTAACATAGAAAATATAGGGAAGGGAGGTCAGTGTACTTTGTGTGGAGTCCAATGGAGAGGCTAAGCATAATCGTTTTGAAATAAAACAGCCGATAAATACTGACCTTTTTAGCAGTGAATTTAAATAAGAAAATTTTCAGACACCATGGGTCTCTTCACAAAAGTAACAAAAACAGAAGCACTGAAAATAAATAAATTGAAAGGACTGTCGTAGTATCAATTAAAAGCTAATAATCGAAATTAATTACAAAGGGTATTACCAAGTTTTTGAGAATGAAGTTATAAACGGATGGAATTTAATTTAGAGAAATGGCGCTTGTTGATGGTAACTCTTACACATCGTTAAGAATTTAATTTGTTTCAAACAAGCAATAGATTTTGTTTTTGCAGTTAGGGGAACATCAAAAGAGAAAGCTTAGTCAGTTTTATCGTGAATTAATTTTTCGCTATGTACTTGAATGAACAGGTTAATATATACAGAGCCTCTATTTAAATGATACAATTTGAAAATTGCAAGAGGCAAAGAGTCTCATAACAGAGGAGGGAAATATCAAAACGTATATATTTTTTGATTAATAGCCAAGATTATTTATCCCCCCTTTAAAATAAATTTAACTATTTAAATGGTGAATATGAACACTTGAGCAGACTGGCAACAGGTGTAGACTAAAAATTTGGCCATGTCTTGGTGCCTGCTACGAAGAAAAAACATAAAATACCTATAACTAGGGGGTTAGGCAAGCAGTGCTGGAGGTCTAAAATTACTTACCTTAGGTCGAAATTTAATGTAGTTGTAGGCGAGATAGAAAAGGAAGGAGGGATTTTAAATTTTCTAGTAAGTGGGGGCGTTTTGTTTAGAGAGGTATAGACAGTGACACAATTTGAATTTTTTAGATGAAAGTCGCCGTGTCTTGGTAACAGTGTCAGAAGGGTGTAAGGGTGTTGAAGAAGTCACAATCGGTTATAATGGTGGAAGAGTCAAGGGTGTGCTGTTAAGAAGGTGTACATGTGTTTAAAAAGTTGGTTCCTCTTTTTAGGCCGTTTCACCTCTGTTTCATTTCGAGTCGTGCTAGCTATCCTGCAAATTGTGTTGGGCCCTTTAGACTTTAGTTGATTTTGTTTAGCGGAAGCAGAAAAAACAGTAAAAGTTCATCAAAGCATCACTGTCAGGATAATTCCCAGAATTTACTTAAACTGATCCCTCAGCCCAACTGTCTAGCCAATAACTATGACCAAATGACGTCTACTCAGCACCAAGCGCACACTTCGGAGTCTTACGGTAACTCCTAACAATTCAATACTGCAAACGCTATGGCTCCGAATGGCAGCTAACTTTGAAACAACTGCAAACATATTTACGTATTTTACGGAAGCTACGTGTAACCACTATACCAAGTTAGATTTTATGTAGATATTATTTTTCAGCTTTTTTTAAATCTGGTACGTTTAATTTAACTAAGCAATAGCTAAAAGTATATTTAGTTTTAATATTTCTGACTGATCTAACGGTTACTTTTAGATTTGTGACATCACACTCCCATCCAAAAGACGAAACTCAGACTCAAAATGTCAATGAAGAAGTATTTTTACATCTATTTCTCTCTACATCTCATTTAGACTCCTTCCTTATCTCGCACTCTCGCAGTGGTGTTACAGACAAAGACGGTTGACATACAGCAATGGTTGGCAACTGTGATCCCACCCATTAAATATGTAAGTTATCTCAAAACACTTAGTATTCCCTCCAAATAGTAATTTTTCAGTAAAGCCTCGTATCATTTTATGCAACTTTGGCAAACATTATACACTACTCTTTGAGGGTTGAAGTTTTTACCGAAACAGAAAATAAGACATTCAAATTACTATTTTGAATCTATCTATCTATCTAGCCATCTATCTAGACAATTTTACATACGCATCTGCAACAATACACACATTTACAACACATCTTCATATATATATACATATATATATATATATATATATATATATATATATATATATATATACGTGGGTCACAATTATCATGGTTGGATTATGTTGTTGAATTTACAATTAAGAACTGCAATATTGCCATAGACGCTGCCTGTGTATTAAAATATCATGAGACAGGGTAATGTTTGCGAACTTGTGATATCGCCTTCTTTGTGTACTTGCCTTTTAACAATTCCTATCTTCCTTACAAAGGACATACAGTAAAGATGAAGAAAGGAAGGTGCTCGTCAAGACAACTGTAATGGGTGGGTGTTTCTGAAATGTGTTATGTGTAGTTTTAAGTATGCGTATTTTTAGAAAATGTTAGAAATTGTTCATTTGAAATTAATGTATTAAGATTTGTCCCTAAATGGTTTTTATAATGTGTTTTTATTCAGCCGCTAGGCGGCCCTGTCCTAGTAGCAAAACTAGATAGGAACCTTTATCCAATCAGAACTTTCCAGGCTTCTCTCAAAAATCAATACTCGGCGCTGATTGGTTACTTAGGGGGGTGGTCTGATGTAAGAACAAAAAGTAGTCAGTCTTAAGTCTAGTTTTCACAGTGAGTGGTCGGGTTTGAGTGGTGACATAGATATACGTATTTTTATGCGCTAAGTTTTTCCCTCTGTTTTCTTTTACTACGGCCCCTTTTAGCTAGGATCCCTAGTCTTTGTCTACCTATACCGCCGGTTTATGTATTACTTGGATTCTCCCCGCTACTATTTATAACCGTCCCCTGGTTTAGATCGTTCCGGCCAAACCTTCCCATATTTGTATTATTTGCGTATTCCTGACTATTTAGTGGAAACTGTCTGGATGTTCCTATCTTCTCAGTAGCTCCTGTTTTGGGTAAAATTAGTAAGTTGCGAAATTGAAAATTAATTACTGTGTGATCTGTGTACTTGTTTATTAGTTAGTAATAATCTTGTGAATTTCTATCCTCGTATGTACAATTGTTTAGTTAGGTTCAAAAATTAAATCAGGTCTCCAAATATTTTGTAGATTAGGTCTTTAGCATTTATTGTTCGGTAGGTAGTTAGGTAGATAGGAAAATCTGGCAGTCGCAGACTAGGTTGAGCGTAATTGTGGTGGTGTGGTCTTGTATAATTCTGAGTTAGGGCCACTGTTGTTCCAGAGTTTAGGCGAGGTTTTTGCTACAGGTCGACTGGAACAACATCTCCTCAGGTTCTGCCGTTTCCTTGTGCGCAGTACCCACTCCGTAGTGCTCAGTAGTCGGTTACCAAATCTACTAGCATTACACAACTAATTTTTCGGGTCGGAGGTGCTGTAGTGACAATCTTAGTTTCGTTTGTTCTTTCATTTGTCTTGCCCATTACGGTTTGAAACGGTCGAGGTTTGCTCCCATCAGACTGTGTGGGCTGGCGCGAAAGCGTCTTCCAAAATGTCACTACAGTTTGGGAACGAATTCCAACTTAAGCTTGGTTCGATTGTGCCCGGGTGGCTCAATCGGTAGAGCGTCGGTCTAGTTAACCGAAGGTTGTGGGTTCGATCCCCACCTCGGGCCCGAATTTTTCGGGTCGGAGGTGCTGTAGTGACAATCTTAGTTTCGTTTGTTCTTTCATTAGTATACGGAGAATTCAAACTTTAGAAAGCAAAATTAGGGAGTACTAATTCTTTTCTTCACTGATCCAAAGTAAACAGCGGGAAAAACAAACGATCAAAGTTTGTTTGAAGCGCCCTATTGCCAGAAATATCCGTAAGGCGGGGGAAAGAAGATCGAAAACTGCATTTTATAGATTGTTAAATTTGTATCATGTATTTATTTATATACATCTTTCAATTGCATTGGATGGATATCTACCAACACCAACAGGACAAGAAACGAACGTTCATTGAAAGGTCATACAAGGTTGTACAATAATAATGAACCCCCTGTTTACTGAGGACAACGTTAACTATTGAAAAGCCCACTGTTCTGGATCTTAAATAGATAGGATTGGATTATGGTAGGTAGAACTGGTGATACATAAAAAGGACTGTTTATTTGTAGAAAATATTTAGTTTCCCGAAACTTACAACCTCTGAAATTTATTAGCGCCTAACTGCGGGTAGATGCCGAAGGTACTGCAGAAGTTCATCATTTAAAGCATCGGACTTAATTACTTCTGTCCGCTGTGCAAAGATTTGGATTTGAGCCAAGTAAAGATGGATTTTAGATGATCTATCGGAATATATATTTTTTTAACTAGTAGAAGGGCTTTCTTATTTCTTGAGCTTGAGTCCTGTATGTAATATCACTTGACCTTCCTACCAGCATTGTTTAATCTGGTTAATCTGCTGTCAAGTATGCTACTGCCCGCCGCAACCCTTCAGCCAAGGCATTGCATTATAGTCCTGTACGGTTTATTCCTGAAATACTCACAGTTTACTCTATGATTTTTAATTTAGATTTTATTTACTGACATGGCAGCCGCTGGTCCTCCTTCAGATCCACCTAATCGAAGGGAAAATCGCTGTATTATAAGCTTATCCCCATTCCTGTTTGGAAAAATTATCCAAAATTGGGGTGAAACGTCAAGGATATTTATTTATGATAGAGTTACCTTTTTTACACGCAGAGGCACCTAGAGCGGTTGGCCAACTACCCAAAAGGCCATTCGCACCCTAACAGGGTGAGAAAAGAAGGCACAGCTGATGCTCCGGAGCTACTTCTCCGTGCGGCACTCACCTAGCAGCCAAACTGGATGGTGCCTCGGCGGCGAAGCGAAACCTCCAAATGGTAGGCTGTGTTTTTACAACAATTAACCGAAATTTTTATTTAACGCTATAAATTTTTGTAGCCCGTTTTGTTTAAGGTTCAATTTTATGGAAGAAAAGGGTGAATAGAAAAGATAATAACTGAAAATTCCAGGAAAACTGATGGATAATTCAAGTTAAGTTTCAACACAATTCCACAGTTTTATTGGACAAAATACGGAATTCTACAGAATTACTGAAAATTTCATCAGAAGAAATACTGGAAATTGTAGAATAATCCAAGTTTCGCCGTAATTCTACAGTTTTACGGAGACATGTATATAGCCCTTTTGGTGGTTTCTTTGTTTTTAAAGTACTTAGATACGGTTATATTGTCGCGAAATCTTTAACATCTGTTAATTTTTCTTATCAACTTTAACTTTTGATTCCGAATGATATTTCTGTATATATATATATATATATATATATATATTATGTCGTAGTAATTTTTGAATTCTGTAAATACTGTATTTACTGACAGATTTCAGTAGCTACGGTATTAGACATCCTATCTTTCCACGTAAATAACATTTTTACTGAAACTCCTCCAGTAAATACGGTATCCTCTGTAAATTCTGTATTTTAAATCCTATCACTCATTACCCAATCATAGTCAAATGGAGCAAACATGTGGTAGTGCACAATTTTCATAGTCTTTGCATCCTGCATACTTTCTGGATCTGAACAAAATTCACCCTTTTCGAAGCAGCTAAATTTGGGATACGCCACCAAACAAGACTGACAAGGGGGAAGGGGGGAAGTTTCCCCACGGCGAAGTCGCCCACAAGAATTCCAGAAATTGCTTCCGTAAGGCTAAGAAAATTGCCCACAAAATAGGTTTTACCATTAAAATTTCTACTATTTTCGCTTAAAATAGCTATTATTTTATTAAAAAACATCTTAAAAGCGTAGTTTTGCTAACAAACTTGCTGTTGCTCGTTAAAAACTCGTTAGACAATCACTTTCAAAAGTACACTTTCCCAAATTTGCTTCCACAAGGGTCATTAAAATTTGATCTCCTGTTCAGGTACGGCATCAAAGTGGTGTCTACCTATATATGCCAGAAGAATATCTGAAGGCCTGTTTTGCTGATGTATCGGCTTTAGCACTCTGAAAGACTTGCATTATTGCTAAAGAATCTCTACATATCCAATAGCAACTCATCTGGCTGTTTTCTGCTATCGATTGCAGAAGCCGCTTCTCTGGTGAGTGATTGTGCCCTCTGCGCTGCCGTATGGTGTCTTTGCAAGAAAGTGATGTCAGTCGTCGGTTGGCATTCCTGAAAGAGCCCGGTCCACTCAACAAAGATGTCTGTCAGCGCGGCTGTGTTCGATTCGTCAACGTGTGGGATCAGTAAATTTACGTTGAAGGTCATTCGTGCACGTCGAAGAATTTGCTGCCTGCCTCCATCTTGCACGTCTAGCGAAGCCTCTGGTACTTGTTTATCGGAGACAAGGATTAGGTAAATTTCTTGTGGGAATTCTTGCAAGGCATCGGAAACAAGTAGAACTGTTCAAGAGCCCTTGTTCTAAATGCCTTCATCTTGATATGATCAGTCGAGATCTCTCCATTGGCGCGAGGCCGAACGTACAGTATGACGATACTATCCCTAGTTTGGACGATATTGTAACTTGCCTTCGAACAGTTACTGGATTCATTGAAAACCGGAAACTCGTGACTGTTGACGTAACTCGTGACTCGTAACACGTAGCTCGTGTCGTGACCTTATCTCGGCACGAATTAGGAATTATTTTGGTTGGAAGCCTGGAACGATTCCTGCATCTAAACTAATTATCCACATCTTGCAACGAATTGGTGCTCATGGCATTTTTCATAGCGTTGACAACGAAGCACTCAGCACTGAATAGGCACCAGCTGCCTAGTTAACGATATGCACCTGAAGACCTGGTGGCCATTGTTTGGCAGCAGCCATTGAACCTGACCTGACCATGGCTTAACTTGAAAGCCCAACCTTTCCTTCTCTGCTCACCTCCTTTCTATCCATTGTTAACTACAGACAAGTACAGTACAGTTAAGTACAGACCGACCGTTGGTTTCGTCGTGCATTTATGTTTTGTTTCGTTATTGCTTATTGAATGATTGTTTCTTTTTTATTGTTAACTACACGTAAAGGCTGTATTAAGCCAATATGTATTAAGATTCAATCACAATTCTATGCCTTTTTCGAAGATATTAGCATGAAGCAAGATCTATTTCGGTAGTTTCAATAGTATCTTAACAGAGCTAGCCTTTTAGCATAGCATAGCATCTTATTATCATTGGTACTTTATCCCGCGCAACAAAAATTTTACCTGGAGCCCGTTGCATAAAATTAATTAGGTGAATTTCTGCAAAAATGACAAGTTTGCGAAGCCAAAACAACAAAATCGGCTGTATCTCACGGTAGAGAAAATCTAGAACGTTTTACAAAGCAAAAATATGAAGCTCAACGAGATCTTTCGAATGAATATAGTCATACTGTATAGCTGCTGCCAAACTTTCAAAAATTGGAAAAAACCGACCTAACCGGAAATCTCGGTATTTTGAATCGGGATTGCGCGGAGGGTGTTAGAACGCTAAAAGAGCGTATTTCGGAAAGTTTCGTCAAATTTCATCTCGATTTACGCCGCCAACCAACAATATGTACCCAAAGGGAATCACCACCTTAAGCTTAATAGTTTAAGGTCCTATAAGATGTTCGAAGCTTGCAGACCTCTTTGTACTGTGATACGTCGCAAAATTTTAGGGTGTACATAAAAGCCCGCCAACATTTCATGAAAATGGAGTCAGATTGTAGTATCATGCATGCTGAAAATGTGGCAACATGTAATCGTAAAAGAAAATCTTTGGGACTGCATAGTTTAGCCCTCTGCTGCAGTCTCGTCAACACATGGTGTAAACATTCCTGCTAGGATGATGTGTAACGATCAGAACAGGATTGGTTCAGTGTCTGAGGTTTGTTATCAAATAAAAATATACACAGTATCAAGAGTACATAATAGAATAAGAGTATGAAACTCTTACGCTACTATGTACTAAACATGCTTGACATGCTCGGGTAATTAACTCGGGACCCCCCCCCCCCCGAAAGTCTCGGGGGGGTCCCACCCTACACTAATTACATGCTTTCATATAAGTGTGAGTCTGCTCGCTGATTCGCTGATTAGCTTAGGCTTAGGATAGGCATTTTATTAGTAGTTTTTAATTAATCAATTATAACTTTAATTAGGTTAATGTTATTAAAAACTAATATGAAAGCATGTAATTAGTGTAGGGTGGAACCCCCCCGAGACTTTCGGGGGTGGGGGTCCCGAGTTAACAATCCGAGCATGTCAAGCATGTTTACTACATAGTAGCGTAAGAGTTTCATACTCTTATTCGATTATGTTCTCTTGACAGTATATTAATCGAGCAAAATTTTGAAGTAAAGCTTGACAAAACTATTTGCTTTATAAAATATTTTAAAATTACTTTAGGCTCCGAAGCACAATAAAAGTTGTAAATATCAGCTTTTTTGATGAGCGGTCAGTCCCTACCCTAAGTCCGATTTAGCTAAAATCTTGTGTTTTTAAAAGGTGACTGATCAAGAGGGACAAAAAATTTTTGATTTATGCCTTCTGTTTCTATAATAGATAGTGTTGTTATCATACTGCAAATGTGGTAACATGTATTTGTAAAAGAAAAGGTTTGCCTTTGAATATTTTAGCCCTCTGCTGTGGTCTCGTCTACATATGGTGGAAAAACTCCCAGCATCATGTGTAATGATCAAACAGAATTGGTTCAGTGTGTAAAGTTTTGGCCCCAGAGACTGATTATTGGGCGACCAAAGACCTTTACCGGGGTGCTGTGCGCTTGAGGCTGGATACGCAACCTGGACTGGAGATAGTTCCAGGCCAACCTCGACAAGCCTCGCCAATTAGGATATACCAGAAATCGTGAAACCTAACTCACTCCCAACTAAGTTACCCCACACCTAAACCTTATGTACCCTACCTACCGAACTAACCAATCTAAATCCTAGCTAAAATACAAAAGGCCAAGTGGCCGTATTATAATTTTTAATTAGCAAGGGGGGGATACAAGGTGACAAAACTCCAAAATATAGTTACAAAATAATCAGGAATTCCAAGAGATGATAGACCATAAATATTACAGGATATAGGCGACAAGCAGATACAGAAATAACGGTTATTAGCCCCTTTTATTCAAGGCCTGGGATTCCCCCTCAACCTATCACCAGATTGAGAATCTATTTACTCCTCTAGCCGAGTTTCAATAGCAAAGGGAATCCTGAAAGGGAACTGAAGAAAACGCGAAATTTTAAATATAAAAATATACAGGGGAGAGGACTTTCAGAACAACCGACCAGTACAAGCGCAAAACTAAGACTGAATAGCGAGTTGCTGGAGGCCGCCATAGTGATTACTAAATCACGTGACAAGCCTCCAGCCAATTAACTTTTGACAGAATTTTGGGCGTTGCTATGGATATGCATGGTATATCTTTGTAAAAACACGTACAATTACATTATTTCAAACACAAATTCTAAACTATCGGGGCGATTTTAGCAAAAACGAGATACATAAGTTCGGGCTAATTTTGAATGGAGAATCTTTTTAAATAATAATAAAATATGACAGTAGGGCATCACCGCCCTACTGTACAAGTGTCCAGGTTTGTTATCAGATAAAATATTATACACAGTATATTAATCGAGCACATTTGTCAAGTTGTCCAAAAGTTTCAAAGAAGCCTGAGTAAACAGTTTGCTTTAGATAATACATATGCTAAAATTAGTTTCAGCTCCGACACGTTTTGTAAATCGTAACCGGTACTACGGTGGATGTGTGTATCTCAGTAGATTAGGTTATTATTATTAAACAAAATAAACAATCTCCCCCTCCAGCATCAATTCCAGTTCGATAAAGTTTTGATTTAGATTTCACACTCCTAATAGACCTCAAAAGTCTGCATTTTCTACCCGAGTCTGTTTTCAGTTCTGCGTTTTATATCCGAGTTTGCGTTTGCTACATAATAATGTAGTTATAAGGAAAAATTTTTGTATTAAATATTAAAGGTTCTATATGAGAACTGACAATTTTGTTTTGTTTAAAACAAATATGCTATGCAATATATTGTTTATGGTAAAAATTAATTAATATGTATACTTTAGAAGTGTCAAGGACACGTGATAAATATGAATACTGAAACAAGCAAAGTCAGAAGTGTTATGGTGCGCAATGACAGTTCGATACCTGTAGCAAGTGACACTGTGCCGTCACAGAATGGATTCAGGTCACATGGTCACAGGTTCAGTTCTACCGTTAGGAAGTCGCTGCAATTTCTCAGATTGCTGCAAGTTAAAGGTAATAATATAAAGAAAAATAACGCCATAATCATTAAACAAAATTGCTGTTGTAGAACTAACCGAAATTGTAGTCGTTATTTGCTCTGATTGGGTGCCCAATGGGGATTGCCCAATCAATAATATAAAGAAAAATAATGCCATAATCATTAAACAAAATTGCTGGATTGGGTGCCGTTAGAGCCAATCTATTGTTTGGCTGACAGTTGACCTTTATGAGGCGGCCTCTTTTGTCTTCAATTTCTATTCTGTTTGACACTACCGTAATCTTTAGATTTTCCTAAGTTTAATAACGAGAGTCATTAAGTCCTAAGTTTAATAACGTTTCCGAAAAAAATCAGAAAATTACAAATTTTCGACAAAAATTAAAAAATTTTTAAATGTTTTTAATACATTTCTCTAAAAATTGTTTTAAATCAACGATGGTAGCTTGGCTTAATGATAGAAATTCAAAGCCCAAGGAAAAATTGAAATTTTAATTTAAATTAACTTAAAACGTAAATCTTGAAATTGTAATTACAATGATGTTTGTACAATTTAAAACTACGTACAGTTTCAAATTGTACAAAATTTCTTGCACAATTTGAAATTGTATAAAATTAGAAACTCTACATAAAATGTTAAAAACCTACTTTTTCTAAGTTTCTTCATTCCTTTTGTGTAATAACACTGGCTTTGCAATATTAGCTATCTAATTTGCATATCTAATTTGCATATTCCAAATTGTCATCAAAATTGGGGTTATATAAACGGAAGCATTCTTCATCCTATTCATTCGATTCGATTTGTCTTAGTATTGCTCTGTTGCCAATACGGTCGGGCCAATTGCCCTATTTTGTATTTCTGCCAGTATATGCCTTTGCCTTATTAAATACAACCGTAAGTTCAGTAGTAAAGGGTATGCCTTCTTTCTTCTTCTACTAGGGAATCTTTAGTTAGGTATAACTTTCTCTTGAAGCGAGTTGCGCCCTAGATAGGGATTGTTCAGAACCTGCTATCGTTTCGCCATTTAAGTGCCGGTTTAGTAACCGGACAGTAAACCGGTAGTTAACATTTGGCGACCGCGACAGGACCACTGTCCGGTTTGCTAAATTGAAAAAGTTTCAAATTTCGTGAATTTTCAAAAACGATTTTTGAACTTAATTTTGCGATTTATTGAAAAAGGAAAGTAGTTTTAGAATCGCAAAAATTAGGAGAATCTTTTAAAACGCTTTTTATAGTTTGAAGACTTTTAAATTCTCATATTGCGTAGGGTGCAACTCGAGAATCAAAGAAATCCTAATGGGGATTTGAATTAGTAGTATAAAATGATGCGGTTCTTCCTTTTCCCCTGGTTGTTGAACTTTCTCGATACTGAGAAACCTTAACAACAGGGAAGCAACAGAAGCTGCCATAGAGGCATTATTGGAAATAAACTTTCCAACTTTTGAAAATTTTTGTGATCCCCAAAGTAATTTTGAAGTCTACTTTAACAAACGTTTGGGGCTGAATAAAATAGTTTGACGATGCCTATCTTCTGAAATTATTTTGAAGTCATTTAAGGCCAAAGTTTCTAATTTTTAGTCCAATTTTTGCAAATTTTTGAATCCCAATCGAGTCAAAGGCATAATTGTCTTAAAAATGGACGCATTTGCTCCAAATAAAGGACAAGCCTAGACGCAAAACATCGTACTAGGTTGGATAATATTTGGAATTATAGCTTTTCGTGTGAATTTTGGATATCCCCCCTTTCCCCCTAACCTTGACTTCTCTTCAAGTCATTGGGCGTTGTTGATTTTTTTAATTTCAGGTAAGCCGAAGGAAAAGAAATTTTCATTCGGACTTACTTTACTTTTTTTTGCAACAATGCCCCTATAAAAATATCACCCCCCCTCCCCCCCCCCCTTTTTTTGTTTGATCAGGAATTCTAGTAATGTTGTACTTTTAGTTGGAGTAAGTCCAGTGAATTTGAATTTGTTGAATGGGCCGATTGGAGGTAAACTTCATCCGAAGTTCTGTAATTCCTAATTTTTTTGTAGCTCTTTTGACTTTTTTAATCTAAGAATTTTGGATACCCGATTTCGTTTACAGAAAGAGAAACTGCCCCGAAGTTGTTATTTTTCCATTAGTTTCTATTTTTCCATTTATTAGCCGATTGTAGTTGCAATATGCGTAGTTATAGCCATATTTGGAGCAATAATTTTCCTACAAGACAGTTTCGTTCGTGTTTTTTCTGTCACAAAGTTGGTCATTTAATGGCTACGTGTCCCATACGTATGTATAATTTTCGATCCCAATTTTCTTTTCATGCCCATCCGCGCAATATTTCGAGAAATTCACGTTATGATAATTTTGCGTTGTCACCGAGAACTGCTAATTTTTCGTCCAATTTTTCGATTTCGCCGACATACGTACGTAATTCCAGAAATGGTTTTTCTCCCCCAAGTTTGCTCAGTATATACGTACCCCCACCCATCAAATGTTTTTCGTGTGGTTTTTTCTGTTTTCCAAACACGAATTCAGGCAATTTGAGAAGCATGAATTATGAAATTCGCTATAGTGACAATTTCGTCCCACTTGCAGATCCCCAATTTCGAACTTTTTCTGGTCGAAATTCAAGTTCTACGTACAGAAACGAATTCAATGATATTCCTAGTTGTGGCCTAGGAAACTATACCAGAAACAACCATTCTTTTCGTCCTAACCCTCAGACTTCTTTTTCTAGGTCGAAAAATACTTCGAAAAATGGTAATTTTCGTACCTCTGATGTATGTTCAGATTTTTCGGGCGAGAAATGTTTTGTGAGGAAGCAGAACCAAATGAATGTTGCAGTGGGTAGTAGCCCTATGAACTGCTACTATAACCGATATCCGATTCCTAGATTTGTTTCTCCGAAATTTTTTACAGGCCAAAACGTTTTTCGATATGGCCATAGTGCCATTTGGCCCAAATCTCAAAATATTTCTGGTCGATTTGCAAAATTGGGCCCTCAGAGTCAAATGAACAGTAGTTTTAGGCCAAGCGCGATGCGCTGGAACAGAATTTCATATTCTTTTCCCTTGAATTTTGCTTCTTGTGGTCGAAATTTTGGAAAATGTACGTTTTTGACCCCCCAAAACAGGTCATACCACCCCGAACGTAAATCCGCTTGTTTGAACGGGTTTTTTTCGAACAATTTTTATAAGTCCCATTGTATTTCGAAGCAGGCAGATAGTCTGGGCAGAAAATGCCAAGACCATAATTTTTCGTGCTCAAGGTCCCAGGTTTTGACTGGTTCAAATTCGACCGTATGCTCATTAGAGTGTGATCAGTTAGACAAGAGTTATGAAGCAATTTCTTCAGGATACCATGATCTCAATGATGGCATATCTCGTGCTGTGAAAGACTTGGAACACTATGACCCTTGCATGGATTTCGTTGGAACAAGCATTACCTCTTCCATTGCTGATGAACCCTTGGATTCTGTATTACGTGACCAGCCGACAGTTGGAAAGGCTGAAGGGAATGACGGTGTGAAGGAAGTGCAAGATTTGAAAACAAAGTGGATACGTGTCCCTGATCCTGATTTTCCTGGAAGACATTTAACTATGGAAGTATACGTACTGCCTTCAAGTGGAGATTCTCTCGAGTTAGAGAATGGCAGAAGCAAAGTAGAATCTAACAAAGCTCTTACTAATAGTGGCTCAATGAGTGATACTTCAGCTTTTATGGGAACTGTATTGACTATTGCCCCAAGGGAGAATGATTATGGTTTGGATCTATTATTTGATGAAGCAAAGGGCAACTCAAGTGCTGTGGATAAGGAAAAAAAGCACTTATGATAAGCTGAAGCAAAATACGTATAAGGAAAATGGACTTGCTTTGGAAAAGTCCAACGTGATTATTACTTCTCAGCCACGAGCTTTGTCATCACCTTTCTCCACAATTAGAACATAATATTAGATATAAGTATATACCAGATGTACGTATAAAAGAGTATTCTTTACGGTCATCGGGTTGTATATCGTTATTTTTTGCGTGCTAAGTGCAAGTTTTCCTTCACCTAGTACGTAGCTACCCACAATGCTTCTAGTCGTATAAACATAGGACTAGTGTTGTCGTCTGGTAGCGTGTTTCACTTATATTTGTTTTTCACTTTTTTTTACTTTCGTAATACTTGAGTCAACTTTTGTCCGTCATTAACCAGAATTCTTTGAAAGCTCAGTTTTGTGAATGTTTTCTTAAAGCAGTTATTTTGCTACTTTACTACTCGGAAGTTCACTTGAAACGCAAGCAACTTATTAGTTACTTAGTTGTTATTTTGAAGAAGATGGAGTAATTATTCAGAGGCTTATATATACGTGTAATTCTAAAACGCCTCATTAATACGTTCAACGACAATTCTTGCTATAATACAGGAGTTAGCTTGCTAATGATCATATTTACCAGTCTGTACTATGACTTTGTTATTCTTTGATACTTTGGCTTTATTATGGATTTTGTATTTTTTTGTTGAGTTTGTTAACCGTATTTACATGCATATACAGCAAAAAGCCCAAAAGAAAGATGCTGTAGATAAAGACGCAGAGAAAAATAAGGCATCTGAAAAGAGGCAAAACGAGTCCTGTATATAATAAAAGGACCAAATAAAACAAGATGCCAGCGTCTGTAAATATAGTAGTAGTTAGGATTTGTTTTGAAGTTATTTGTCCTAATGGTATTTTGTAACTGTATCCTTGCCAGCAAGCTAACTTCATCACAAGCTGAAGACTTTATTTAGTTGTGTAATTGATGTTTTGTATTTCTGTGATCGAATAGTTAGCTTTATGCTTATTTCATTTTCTACTTGGAGGCTTAAGTGCTACAACGATTATCTTTTGTCATTTGAAGCTATAGCAATCTTATCTTTCGCATTTCTGTCTTTTTTCTCTATTCTCTTGAATTTCTTTCAAATTGGGATTTGTTAGCTTAAAATTTTGGATAGATATGTGGTTGTGTTTGCTTTGTTTCTTTTAGATAAGCTCTTTGATGATTCTACATCGATGCATTCTATGGAGTTCTACGTAACCAATTGTCGATGAACTGCTCCTCATTAAAGCAGTAATACAAAGAACTGCCACAATTGACGAACTTTAAATTGCATATTGAACTTTTTCTTAGGTAGCAACAGTCTATACGCTTTTGAATTTGTACACTTGTCTTTAATGTATACTTTATAATTGTCTTTACTTGTATGGATTTGTTAATTGTTTCTTTTTGTACATTGCTATTTAGTTTTGGATGTAAATTCTTGGAATTCTTTATTCTGTTGTGTGTGAATTCGTAGGCACTCATTCTTTTCTGTTCGGGGATGAACGGTGTAATTGGAAATACATATGTGTATTTATGGATTATTTGTGATGTTTTTCTTTAGGGTGTTTAGGATATTTAAAATTACTATCTTTCGCGCAAAGAAAATTTTGAATTTTCGTTATACTCAGTCGAATTTTCAGTTAGATTATTTGGTTTTATATTGGATTGTTTCGTGTTTTTTTTGGGTTTTGTGGTCTTTAAACTACCTTATCGGTAATACAATTCATTTATGCTGAGGGCATTTATGCCAAGGTTCAAGAGTTGAGTTAGAATGGATTGTACTGACACGGTAGTTTCTGTTCTTCTCATGACTTTAGTATTCAGTATTGCTATTTTGTACTGTAATTGAAATTTTGCATTGTTAGCGAATAAGCTATATGTTAATCTTTTGAATGGTTGTACAGATATATACTCTATGTTGTATTTACTTTTTTGAAACTGTTGTAAAGTATGAATGTCGTATTTAGTTTTTGAATTGTGTACAGGTATTTTTGTGGTACTTTAATCTTTTGAATTTGTTGTAAAGGTACTTTGCCATATTTACTCTTTTGTACTGTTGTATAGTTAATTCTTGTCGTATATTGTACTGTAATACGAGTTTTCGCTTATTTTCTGAATTTGAGTTGCAGTATCGTGTTTAAAATGCTATCAAGTTTACGTTCAGGTACGAATATATCCCCATTTTCAAGTAGCTTGTATTTGACTACCATTTGCTACCAATCTTTCTATTCTAATCTTTATTCTTCATTGAGTAAGTCTTTCTTGGGCTTACAATCTGAAGTTACTTTTGCTATCATGGGTAGTAAATGCGCCAGGACTTCCTATGGTCGCTTACTGGTCGCCCATGCTTGAAAGTCTTTTTCTTGAAATTTTACCATCTAAACCTAATCTTCGAAGTATGGTAGCACTCTCTTCCATCTTGGAAATTTTAGCAGGCGCTAAAATACTTTTGCCAGGGGATGATGTTAAAAACCTACTTTTTTTTGTTTTTTTTTTTTTTTTTTTTTTTGTTTTTTTTTTTTTTACTAACTGTTAATCCGCCCAAATTACTTTGGTAACTTCGTGAAGACAACGTACGGAAAACGACCACCGAAAATAGGGGAGGATTGGGGGTGGTGGGGGGGTGGGGCGGGTGGGGTTATTATTGGTTTGGAGAGGGGGGTTTAAAAGGTGGTTTTTTTGGGTACCTTTAGTTTAGGGATATTTCTTTTCCTTGTTCGAGTTGCATCCTAGGTTAGGCTAGAGTAGAACCTTCATCGTTTCGCCATCTAAGTACCGGTTTGGTACCGGACAGTAAACCGGTAGTTAACATTTTGTTTCTCTCCATTTTTTCCATTAACGTACAGGGGTTCGAAAGGTGAGATTAGCTCCCACTTTCCCCTCTACGTCGGTGCTGATAGCACAAAATTATTTTTCAGTTTGTAACGCCTGTTTACCTAAGACTATTTTGCCAACAACAAAAAGACAAAATTATTACGTATATTTTATATTTACATTTTTACTTTTTTTACAACGCTGATATCTGCTCCTTACCCTTTATTGGGTCTATCACTACCCTTAAATGGGTCTATCAAATGCTGAAATTACTTTTTACGAAACTTTTAGAACCAAAACCTAGTACTTTTAGTGAATTGATGCGAGACCTGGTTCATGCAAAACTTCAGGAAGGACAAAAACATGAAACACTTAATCTAAGTAATAAAGAAACAATAGTAATTCCTTTTTCTAATAAACTAATGGATTTTTAAATTTAAGAAAAATCTTCAATACAAATGAAGATAAATGGGTATCGCCAACAGAACATGGTAAGAAATATGCAAATCCGATGGTATTGTACTCTTATGACGCACCAATTTCAAGTTTCATATTTAATTATAGACAAGTTATCTCAGATATAGATATTAATGAATTTCTTTCTAATTCTAACTCTTGGGCATATCATTACAGGGAATTTAGATATTATTGAAAATAAAGAGCTACAAAGCTTATTTGAAACAGGTCGTAAATATAGATTAGCCAAAAAGATAGATTTTGAAAGATGTTGTATTGATTTATCAAAATCGCTAAACGATTATATAGATAGAAATTGTGCTAAGTACAATATTTTAAAAGAAAAATTAAATCAGTGGAAATACTCTGTTCTTAATTCTTGTAAGTTATTACTCCGAGACAAGATGTTTAAACTAAATTAGCGAAAACTGCATTTTTTAACTTTTTCAGATGAAATATTGTCTAATACCGCAAATACATATCTGAAAACTTTAAAAGATAAATTTGTAATTACTGTCATTGATAAAGCGGCACAGAATTTTAGTTTTATATGTAAAACAGTTTATGTGAACCAACTTTTAAAAGAGACTGGGTATACTAGTCCGGTTCCTTATTATCAATTAATTGATACTACAGAAGATGATATTAAAAATACGTAAAGAGATAAATATGGTTTAAATCAAAATGAAACTTTAGGTAGTATTGCTTTTCCTCGTATGCTTCCTAAATTTCACAAAAATCCTTTTAAATTCAGAATTATTATAGCAACTAGTCAATCTTTTTTAAAACGTATTTCTTCTACGGTTTCGCGTTGCTTGAAATTAATATATGAAAAGATACAAAATTATTGCAAAGTAATGGAAAGAAATGGTAGATATCGAATTAAATTCTTCTGGATAATTAAAAGTTCAGAAACGTTAATTAATGCTTTACATAAACTTAATAAATCGACATTCAGTATATACATACGATTTTACGGAAATGTACACTTCACTTGAACATGAGGTTACTATTAAAATATGGAAGAACTTTTAGACAACTTTATGGGCAATAGTATTATATCAGCTACTATAACAACGGCTTTTTGGACAAACAAAATAGATTCAACAAATGCTATTACAAAAGAAAAACGTCTAAGCTATATTAAATGCATTGTTCACAATACGTATTTTCGTATTGGTAACTTAGTTTTTCATCAAAAAATTGGCATCCCCATGGGAACGGAGTGTGCACCTTTCATTGTAAATCTTAATCTTTTTAACTGTGAATTTAATTATATGAAAAATGTTTTATACTCCAAAGATTGGAAATCTGCAAGCTTGTTATTAAATATTTTTCGTTACATGGACGATTTAACTGTGTTCACTGATAGAAATAAACTTGAAAGCATAATTTTAGACATGTATCCCATTTCCTTAACTTTAGTTCGTCAAAATGATAATCCTTTTTCAGCAGAGGTTCTTGATATTAACATTGAAATTATAGATAAAAAATTTATTTTTAAGCCATTTTATAAAACAGAAAAATTTAATTTTAAAACTATAAAATTTCCTCATATTAATAGTAATTTTTCTACTGTACGTGCGTATATTATCTTTAGAAATGAATTAGACCGTTTGTGGAAATTATCCGAAAATGTTGACTTTTGGAAATATGCAGTTAATAATTTAATTCAAAAGTTATATCCTAGAGGATATTCAATTACTAAACTCAAAAATGCAATAAACCATTTTCAATCGAAAAAAGCCCAGAATATTTTTAACATACTCGGGTCATTTCATATTTAAAATTTAAACCAAAATTATTTTATAATGACAACAGCTGTTGTAATTTACTAAAATTATCTGTGTACTCACATTCACGTCACACATGGAACAGCACATATCCGCCCAGTTTCCCCATGCCAGGTGCGCACCTGGTGAGGCTGGGCGATGAGACGCATGGGGCTATGAGCACTCACCTTTTGGATATGTACTTTAATTCCATGGCATATATTTGTATTTTTTAAATTGTAGCACATGTATGTAATTTTTGTAATGCATAATATTTAATATAGTAAGCACCAAAATCTGAGTTTAATTGTTGTTTTTTGTGTTGGTTTATAATTATTCCTGGATAGCATGTATATATGATTTTAGTATGCACTAAGAAACTGTTGTCACTGAGGGTTAGCTTTAGTTTAACCTACTTTACTAACTGTTAATCCGCCCCAAGTTACTTTGGTAACTTTCGTGAATGATCAACGTTATCGGTATAAACAGCAACCATCCGATAATATATAAGTTAGCTTAGATGCATATTTGATCAGTTGTTGTGTAACCGTCATCGTGTTCAGTCGGCCTGTTGAGCCATTCTTTACATTATTGCCCATATTTCTTTGCCATTAAAGAGTCCGTAAGTTCTTATTAAATAAGATGGTATTTCTTTCTTTCTATTAGGGTACCTTTAGTTTAGGGATATTTCATTTCCTTGTTCGAGTTGCATCCTAGGTTAGGCTAGAGTAGAACCTTCATCGTTTCGCCATCTAAGTACCGGTTTGGTACCGGACAGTAAACCGGTAGTTAACATTTTGTTTCTCTCCATTTTTTCCATTAACGTACAGGGGTTCGAAAGGTGAGATTAGCTCCCACTTTCCCCTCTACGTCGGTGCTGATAGCACAAAATTATTTTTCAGTTTGTAACGCCTGTTTACCTAAGACTATTTTGCCAACAACAAAAAGACAAAATTATTACGTATATTTTATATTTACATTTTTACTTTTTTTACAACGCTGATATCTGCTCCTTACCCTTTATTGGGTCTATCACTACCCTTAAATGGGTCTATCACTGCCCTTAAGTGGGCAACTTCTTTTTCTTTTTATTTATTTTTTATATATTTTTTATTTTTCTTTCTTTATTTTATTTATTTTTATTTTATATTTATATTTATATAAATATTTATATAATTATATACATTATTTATACATTTATATTTATATATTATATATTTATATATTATATATTATATATTATATTATACATTTATATATTATATTTATATTTATATATATATATTTATATTTATATTTATATATTTATATTTATTTATTTTTTATATTTTATTTCTTTATTTATTTTTTGCATTATATTTGTTTTTGGATCAAAAATTTGTTATTTATTTTATGTTACGTACTTATCCTTTTATTTTTTATTTATTGACTATTTGGTTTTAGTTTTTACCCTTAATGTAATGTATATATATATGGCTCCGGCTCCGGCCCTGACAGGGGCCGAGAGCTGGCCCCGGTCCTGACCGGGGGCCGATCTGGCGTTTTTAGTGGGGGGGGGTGGGGGGACTGCATATATTGAAAGTCAGTAACATACGTCGTATGTATGTATTGATGATATACCACAATAGGTGTCTGCGTCTGGCCTTCGCCAAATTCTGTGAAGAAGCTACAAAAGGTTTCATGCAAGGGTAAAACGGAGACAACGAAAAAAATCACCGGCATAACTGGTAACAACATTTCAACGGTAAGGAGTAGAGGGATGATTTGCATACTAAACTCGACACGGACTTTCTTTTGCACTCCTCTGAGGCATGTCATTGGGGCGTTTTGACTCAAATTAAGGGGTCGCTGCCGCGACCCCTATGAAGCACATCTTCAACTGACGTGTTTTATCCGGATGGCGTTCGGCATCCATGGCTTCTTGAAACTTGTCTACTATAAGCGAAAATTCTCATTTAAATAACATTTTCTCCATGAATTAATTGTGTTACATTCGCAGCAGATGGCACGACCATATTAGCTCGCTCCTCAAAAATAAAATACAAAATACGTTAAATACGTATATAATACGTATACACATATACATGTACAGTTAAATTAAGTCTTTCCCACCATGAATCAAGCACACAAAATGCAATCAGTCCGCAGCAGGGCTTCTTTTAAGTTGAGATCCCCTTATAGGCCACGTGACGTAAGTTAAAAAATTTCAATTTTTGAAAAATGTTTGCACAACTTATGAATATATACCCTAAAAAGGTCCAATTTTGAGCGCCGCCGCGCCAGGGCCCACCCATAGCTTCACCGGAAATTTTGGCTGGAGGGGGTATATAAATTTTGAAAATTTGGTGGTAGACAGCGCAAATTTTCAGTATTGTAACTCTTTTTTCATCAAAACAACGATTGACTGCATCGTTTTAGACAGTTTTGCGTTTTCACATTTTCCGAACATTGTCCAGACTTTTTCCAGAAAGACTTTCTTTAGAAAACATATCTTTGAATTGAATATATATATATATATATATATATATATATATATATATATATATATATATATATATATATATGAGTGGATTTCTGAGTGGTTCAGATCTGGAGTCGTTGTTGGCGGACAACCTAGAAAAATCAATTTTCTTCTTACTATACCAATTGATTAGGATTAGTAGGCATAGTAAAACCTACAAATATCAGCTTGTTTTGATGAGCGGTTAATGAGTAAGGTCCATTTTTGTGTTTTTGCCATGACGGCTAAATGGCTAATTTTACTTCTTGGCTTTGTTCCACTGTATTGAAAGATATATACGTGGTAGGGTGCTACTTTTGGCCCTCAAATTGTTCATAGAGCTCTACTATGGCTATGCAAGAGGCGTTCTCCTTCAGCTGTCTTGTAGTTTTCGAAAACAGTAGTTTTAAGGTCACTGACCCCACCCGTCGAGAGTAGTGCGAAATAAGTTTATTCGAGCTAGAGAACTTATTACTGCGAGGCGGGACGCAATTTTGTAATATATCATTTTTAGGATCATAACAAACCTGCTGGCTAAAAATGAGCCAAATCCCAGACCCAGTTTTGAGATATGGCTCTTCAAAGTTCGAAAAATCGCCGATTTTGGGCCAAAACAGCGGTTAAGTCAAGTTTGGGCCGCCATAACCGACTAATGGGAAAAGATAGTGAGCTAATACTGCTAGCACATAAACTAGGTATCATAGACAGTGTTTTAGATCAATTTCAACCAAATCTGAGAAATTTTATGTTTTTCGATTTTTCAACACCCAAAATGCGACCGAAAAATCGAAAAAAATAAAATTTCTCAGATTTGGCTGAAATTGATTTAAAACACTGTCTATGGTACCTAGTTTATGTGCTAGCAGTATTAGCTCACTATCTTTTCCCATTAGTCGGTTATGGCGGCCCAAACTTGACTTAATCGCTGTTTTGGCCCAAAATCGGCGATTTTTCGAACTTTGAAGAGCCATATCTCAAAACTGGGTCTGGGATTTGGCTCATTTTTGGCCAGCAGGTTTGTTATGATCCTAAAAATGATATATTACAAAATTGCGTCCCGCCTCGCAGTAATAAGTTATCTAGCTCGAATAAACTACTTCGCACTACTCTCGACGGGTGGGGTCAGTGACCTTAAAACTACTGTTTTCGAAAACTACATGACAGCTGAAGTAGAACGCCTGTTGCATAGCCATAGTAGAGCCCTATGAACAATTTGAGGGCCAAAAGTAGCACCCTACCACGTATATATCTTTCGATACAGTGGAACAAAGCCAAAAAGTAAAATTGGCCATTTAGCCGCCATGGCAAAATCACAAAAATGGACCTTACTGATTAACCGCTCATCAAAACAAGCTGATATTTGCAGGTTTTACTATGCCTACTAAGTTTTTTTGAGGTTGTCCGTTCCATCTGCGAGCATCCCAGAAATCGACTCATATATATATCGTCTTCAATACGAGCATTTACAAATTTTATTTTGCTTTCATAACGCATATATATAAATGGGCAATGCAAGATTGATAATTGGCAGCTTCTGAAAGTGCTCTAGAATAAATCGTGGAAGTGAAAAAATCTGAAAAGCATCCAATTCCCGTTTTGGTTTTCCATTGGTCGATTATACAACTCAATAACTCATCTCATCTTAACTAATCTTTTTAAACTTTTGAATTGCTGAATTTTCCACAATTTAAAAAAATTCTTCAACTTCCCCGTTTTGCACATTTTCTTTGTTGCCCTTGTAACTTGTCTTCTTTATTGCCACCATTCCTTGTATATACTAATTTTACTGCAAGTTTTTCATTTCGTAAGTTACTATATATTGTTCTACATCTCCATTTTATTTATTTAATCTTTTCAAAAGCTTGCATGACGGATTTTTTCCAATTTCAAAACTCTTCTTCTTCTTCAACTTCTGGGGGGCTCTGCTCCCCCAGACCCCTCGTGTGCTTGTTGTGTCAATTCTCCATGCTGTGCTTTGCTCATGGGATATAGTTGTTTTCCAATTGGCAAGTGAACTAATCTTTTTATACACAATATTATTTTTCTTGTAAAAATATTTTTTTCCTGGAAAAATAAAATTCTTACCTCCACCCCCCCCCCCCCCCCCGAAAAAATTTCTCAGCGGGCCCCCTCCTTTTCAAAATCCTGGATCCGCCACTGGTTGGGTGGGGTACCCGAAAGTTGGGGGAGGGTATATGTCGAAAATTCTTGGGGGGAAAGGGGGTCGAAAGTTTGGCTGGTGAAACTGTACCACCTGTTGGTGTTGGGGGGGGGGGAGTATAAAGTAAAAATCTGGCTTGGGAGGATCAAAAATAGGAAATTTGTAAAAAACTGTAGCCAAACTATACCCAAACTTTTTCAGCTAAAAATGGCCATTTTTCAACATAAAATTTAATCTTTTCGATATAAGTTCAATTAAAAATTACTTATATTGCGTTTTAAAACCTAATAGCTTTTTAAATAATTCATTATAAATCCATTATATTCTATTATTATGCTGCATATAAATATATACGTTGCAGACACGTGAATAGAGAAGTATACGAAATACGTTGCACGATATATATAATAGCATTGGTAGTCTTTACAAAAAAGATTGAGGGAAATGGCTGTGAGCTGTAAACTCGACTGTACGTAATTAGTTAAATTTTAATTTACTGAAGGAGAGGGGTTCAATTATTTACTTTTATCAGTAAATGAAGTTTTTCAGATTTTATGTGGTTTTGAAGTTTTCTAACGAGTTTTTAACGTTTAACGTTAACGTTTAATGGAACACTGAAAGTATGCTGCGTATTCCAAGTACACACTTTCTAAGCGCTTGCATATTTACGCTACACATTTATATTATAATATTATATCATATTATAATGCGTATTCCAGTTACACATATTAGAAATATGCTATGGGGGAGGGGGGTCTGGCCATCTCGTGGGGGAGTCTCACAGTGGGCGCTGTGTGAGAGTCTAATATCCAGTCTCCCTTAGTACCAAGTTAACGTTTAACTTCCACATGAACTTTAACTAAACTTAGCTTTGGACTTGAATTGCCACATCTGGTAGCAGAGCGTGGTTTGTCCGATACGTTCCCTAACATTGATGTACAATTACCTTGCCTCAGGTCGGAGCGGCAGAGCCATAGCAGCCACCGTTGCAGCCAACAGTCGTCTCCGATCAATCAACCAAGCAGTCAACCGCGTATCGTCCTACGGATTTCCAACAGCTGCTCCTGCACCCTTCCCGCCAATCGTACCTCCTGCTCCTTATCAAAAACTCCTGTCATCGTCCTGCCTATTACCCTTCCAGCGAAGCGAACTTTCCATCTTGTCAGAGCTGTAACCGCCTCCTTGGACTACTCCTGAAGAACTCCTCAGAACTGCTCTTTCCGATAGATATGGCCCGAGCACGGTACTAGAATAGTTGATTACTGACTTACCGACTGACTGAGTGACTGACTGATTGACTACTGGTTACCATACGTGTGCTTGGGGGGGGGGTTTCACCCCCCCAGACCTGAGCTCACCCCCCCCCAGAGGGGTCCCTCAACCCCCCCAGAATCCGGATTTTTCCGGTAAGAAACCGGAAAAATCCGGTTGGCCGCCCTTCACCCCCACCCAGAACTTTCCCTCCTGCACATGTCTGCTGGTTACTGACTAAAGTTCAAGCTCAAGTTCAAGGTTTAGATCAAATTCAACAAGACCTTGCAATATATACCGAACGTTTGCAAACCCTACCAAATCTGGGCACTATGCAAGATTTTTCAAATCTTCGTGACGACTTCAGAGCTTTTAAGCAAAGTTTTTATGATACCTATGGCAACTCTTTTGATCTAAAAGCAGTTCTCATCGGACCCACAGAAGCAGTTTCGCTTCCGAAAGATACTCTGAGACCTTTTCATGGAAAATCTGATGAGCAAAGTATAGGCGATTGGCTAGTAGTTTATAAATTAGTTGCTACTGCACAGAGCTGGGATGAGGATAAACAGTTGAAAGTTTTGCCAGCTTATCTTCGTGATTTTGCGCTAGACGCCTATAGAAGCACGGACGCGGACAATCGTGGCACTATACAAAAACAGGAAACAGAACCTGTTGACAGGCTTAAGGTGGTGTGCCACTACCGGGTGGACTTTGAACAGATACCGTGCACTAAAAAATTAATCAATCGGCTTGAAATTTTTACAATTGTTCTTTACCATGTGCTGCATCAAATGAAATGTCTACTGCGCTGCAGGGGTTGGCTTGCAGTCTACACAATAGAAAATGTTTTAAAAGCTTTGAATTTAAATATCTCCTTCAATCCTTAATGAATTCTTCCGAACTTTTGTGTGTAGAGTTAGTTTCGATATACCCTCAGGTCAATTTTTTTAATTTTTCATAGAAATGAGTTTTCCTTTTTATCTGCCAATTATGTGCTCTTTGGCACCAAACGCTTGTACAAGGATAGCCTGCCAAACTAGCCAGGTTCACCTTAAGCTTTGTCAAGATTGCTTCATCCATACCATTACGTAGAAAATTCCGCTAGCGGTACTACCACCTTGAGCCAGCTGAATACGAGAGATTAGTAAGCATGCAACTCCTTAGTAGGACTCAAAAGGTTCAGGAAAGCGTTCAGTGTTTAGCATATGACGTTCAACGCATAGTGCAAAAAGCTTACCCTGACATGGAAGCTGATGCAGCCTCAAAGTTAGCTTTCAACAGTTTTGTTAACGGCTTAAATCAAGTATATAAAATGCAGTTAATTTTTCGCAGCCATGCCGACTTACAAGATACTGCTAAAAAGGCAAGGCAAAGCCCTTGATGGACCTAGCATATGCTCGCAACGATCCGGTGCAGCGTATAGAAATTTTGAAAATCAGAAACAGTCAAGTCCTCAAAATAAAGAACCATTGCTGACTGAAATGTCAAAACTCATGGGTGCAATGAAACTTCAGCATTCACAAGCCAAAAAGTTAGGAGAGTTTCAGCAATATTTGCAAGAAAATTTAGCTGAGTTGAGAAATAAAGTTCAAAGACCCCCGACTACTAGTTATTTGAATTCTTACTCCCGAGAAACTCAAGAAATTAAAATAGATTTCTGCATACATTAAATTAATTTCGTAATTGTAGCAATTAGATCGGCGCGATTGGAGAAGTTCAGCCTGAGTTTCTGCTGATGATCAGAAAGAAAATGCTTTGTATCAAATTAAGTATGAGCTAATTAATGTTTATATTGCAGGATTGATTCACGGCTATGGTTACAACCACTTTGCTTTTTGCACTTTCGCATTTGCAGTCTGAACTCAGCGATATATCAATGACTTTAAAGGGTCTTCTCAGGATACTCAACAGGTTATAGCAAGGAATCAGCTAATCATCATAAATCATCATAAAGTTCAAAGACCCCCGACTACTAGTTATTTGAATTCTTACTCCCGAGAAACTCCCAAACAACATTACAATAGGGACCTCCCTAATAATTACTTGAAACGGGGGATTCCGCCCAAGATGGACTGCCGATGGCAGGGTCATCTGCAACTTCTGTAATAGGCCAGGCCATTACGCACTCAGCGTCCTCAGAAAAGGTCCAACCCTTCAAATGGAGCTGGACCTTCTAAGCCCAGTTGGAACAATAACTCTGGTTATTTTAACAGAAGACTAGCCTCTCCAATAGAACATAGATGTGAAAGGGGTACATATATGAAAGAGATCCCCATAACTAAGTCGCATTTGCAGTCTGAACTCAGTGATACAGCAATGACTTTAAGAGGTCATTAGGATACCCAACAGGTTATAGCACGGAATCCGCAAACCTTTCAAACTGCCTATGTTCAGGCTCAACAAGACAATGATGCCCTGTTTGCACAAAATAGAAGGCTTGTGCAGAAATTCAGCAGTGAAAAGAAAACAAAACCCAAAGTTGTAGGGAGCATAAGAACTATACCTAAAGAAAGAAAGAAAAAAGAAAGAAGGATTTATTCCAGAAATTAGGAAGACGGAACGTACAACGATCATATTGTTTATATTGATAATTACATAATACGTGAAATGACACAAAGACAAACAATAAAACATAAATCATTTGTATACCCGAAAAAAGTCGTCAACAGTAATTTATTTTCTCTTAAACCTTTTTAGATTCAGTAACAGTTTTTGCCATTACTGCAGATTCGAGGAGCGAATTCCAAGGATCGATAATTCGAATAGCAAAAAAGAATTTCCTAATATCTGTAGAAAAGTTTGGTTTTGCAAATATCAATAAGTGGCCTCGTGTATTGTGTTTGCTTGCTAGCAGGGAAACATAGATGTGAAAGGTAAAGACACCAACCCATATACAATCAACACGAAAACATAGCGTTCTAATTTCTTTGAAGTGAGCATACACATTTGTGGGGGGGTCAGCCGTTAGCGAACATAGCATGTACCTGCAGCTGATAACAGAGAACCTGCCAGCTGTTACACTCTTATCCATTTCTTGGTTTTACTCTCTGTCTTCTTCCAGTTACAAAAGCGCTAAGAACTTGTCAAAGTTTCCGGCTTATCCCATATGCCTGCAGAAGGAATTTGAGTTTTGGAAGCGAAAGTGTATTGAAAGCTTTTTTAAGTCAATGTATGCCACATCTGTACACTGTTTATGATCAAAAAGCATTAGACCAATTTTCAAGACAATATAAAAGATTTGTTACGGTAGATTTACCTTTACAAAAACCATGCTGATTTGGAGCAAATATATTATTATTGGAAAAATATCTAATCAATGGTTTATTTATCCAATCTTGTGGAACTATTCCCAAGTTATAGCAAAAGTCAGTTATAAACCAAATAGGAAAAGACAGCTCAGCAGCAAATTTCCTGTAAAAATATAGGGATATCATCTTGTCCTCCAACCAAAGTTGGTTTTATCTTATTCAAAATCTCAAACACATCAAGAACATCAAACGACAGTAGCACATGAAGCATTGGTTACATGTCTAGTGTGTGGAACATGACCATTATCATAGGTATAAACTGAAGAGAAAAATTCATTTAGCACACTACATTTTTCTGTGTAAGTTTTTGCTTTGATACCATTCTGATTTAGTAAAACAGGAATTTCTTGTTTAACCTTAAGTTTGGAGTTAGCATATTTGAAAAAGCGTTTTTAATTTGGTTGGTTACTTAAGTTGTACATTAAATAAGTTCTTTAAAGCTACGTATTGTCGTTTTGAGTTATAATCCATTTGTCGTATCCAAGTTTTGAAAGCGGATTGCTTTTTAATCAAGCATTTCAGTTGAGGTGGCCACATTAACACATTAACACAACATCTTTCTATAGGCACATACAAATCGATAACCGTATTAATGACACATTTAAAAGTATTCCAAAAACATTCTACCGCACAACCAGTACCATCAAAATTCTGCCAAAATAAGGTAGACCAGTCAATATTACTCCGCTCTCGACTTATACCAAACATATCCATGGCGAAAAAGTTACGAAACTCTTTAACATCATCCTTCCCTTAAACTTTAACATCAGATTTTAAAGACGCATGATCTGATTTTCCCTATGGGCAACTAACGTTGACTGAACTAATTAGACTAACATCAGACGTTATTATGAGGTCTAGAATATTTGGTGGATTAAAGCGTGTAGGTTGGCCCACAAGTTGGATCAAACCATGAAAGGCTAGTGAGTTCAAAAACAACTGAGATCTGTTTGAATTTGCGCGCAAATTTGTTCAAGCTATGTCAGGTAAATTAAAATCTCCTACATAAATAAGTGTAGTTTTGTTTGAGCAAGACTGAGCCAACAAATTTATATCAACTAAAACATTATCAAAAGCAGTAGCATCAGCAGGAGGACGGTAAATGCAAATAACCGAATAACAATATGCCGAAAACTAAAATCAACACAAATACATTTATATTTCAGCTGTTCATTTAACCCAGGGAAATTAAGGTCCAAATGTTTTTAATGAAGGATACATACCACTCCTCCAAATCTATTCCTATCCTTTCTAATAATTTCATAGTCTGTACCAGATATGAACAAAACAGAGTCATCCATTTCATCCAATTTAGATTCCGAAATTGCAATCATAGGATAACGTGGAGGGGAAGGGGGGGGGGCAGACCCCCCCAGACCGACAAAAACGGGTAGACCGAGACCCTTCTGCGAGAAGGAAAAAAGGGCAGACCCTCTCGTCCAGAAAGGAAAAAAGGGTAGACCCCTTAGCATTTTTACCAAAAATAGGTAATTTATTAGTAAATTTTAGCGATTTTTTCAAAAAATTTTGTAAAAATCGTTAATAATTGTCATTTTTTACTAATTTTTGGTCAAAAACGTTAAAAATTCGCAGTGTTTGTTAATTTTGGGGCAGACCCCCTTAAAATTTTGGAATTTTTCAGGAGTAGACCCTCGCCGAGGTCGGGGTAGACCCCCCCAGAATCGGACCCCGTGTTAATGTATGATTGCAATAATATCATAACAGTTCATACTCAAGATGTAATACAATTCATGCTTTTTATTAACCAGTCCATTTGCATTTGCATAATAACATTTGATCATAGAAGTGTCATAGGCATACGAGTACTGGTACCGAAGTTCATAGCTCAGTTTCCCTTCTGCGGTCTGACAGGATATCTGAGGGTCGGTCGATTGACAGGTAGGAGATTGTATCCTGGATCAGGGAACAAGGAGTTGATGTCACCAATGCCAGGAAACACCCCAAGTGGCCTTCCTCTTCTACCAGTAGCACCGACAGCAGAGCCACCAGGCCTAACTGGGACCCTTCCAAGCATACCTTGTCGGCCCGGGCTGTCTGAGGCACCAGCCGATATAAGTGGAACCGCCAGCCGTAGTAGCAGTTCCGCCAGTCATAACAGCGCCCTGTGGTCCCCCTCCGCCATCACCACCACCGCTGCCGCTACCAGCCACCACTTGGATCTCAGGTTCCATTCCCGTTACAACCAGCCTTCGTCTATCATTCGAAGCTGCGGCCCGCATAGTCTCCAATTCTCTGAAAGTCATATCCCGCCTAAAGCCCTAGCCTTCCGGAAACTTCTTTTCCCGAGCCGCATCTAGAACATTCTTCTCCACCCTGGTATCAGTCATATGGATCTTCAGGAGTTTCGGTCCGGTACGCTGAGGGGCCTAACCCCGCCGGACCAGGCAGATCGATTGAACTGAACAGTTCCCGGATTACTTCCAGGTCAGACTTATCGGGGTCCTCTGGGACATCAAAGGCGCAGATTTTGTCCTTCTTCTCCTGAACCTCTTCCATACATGCTTTGCCAGATATACTGGCAAACTGCCTGGGCAGTAGCTTGCGAAATCGATACGGCAACCCACCTACCCACGCAGGAAGCGTCGAAGCGTTCCACAAAGGAGTCGACTTTGGACTCCAAAACCGCCAGACGATCTAGGATCAGCTGCTGATTCTGTGGCGCTTGGGGCGGTTCGTTTGGGATTTCCTGGTTGGAAGAACCACCTTCCACCGAGGCCTGAAAATTCGCCCATTCAGATCTCATCCGAATCATTTCGGCCGTCATCAAAAAATAATATGGGACAACCCCCCAAAGAAAAACGATGCCAGACGTCAAGTCAACATGGTTCTTGTTCACCGAGCAGGCTCCGTTGAAGCAGCAGAAGCATTGAATTAGATTTCCATCCTGAATATCAGTAGAGTACATTGCGCATACAGGCATAATTAAATAATAAGATAATCACGGCAAATCAGGTAAGCATAAATTCAAGCAAATCAGGCAGAAATAAATCAGAATATAGAATCGTTGAATCCGTCGCAAAGAAAAAAAAACAGCAAACCTAAAGAAAAAAAGTATAAATCTAAAGAAAAATAAGCAAATCTAAAGAAAAAAGAGTAGTCCTAAGCTGCAAGCAAACTGAAAAGAAAAAGTTACAACGGGATAAAAATCACCGAACATGCTCAAAATTTGGAATTTTTTGGAAAGATAGCAATAATATAATCTCCCATCACGATCACCCTATACAAAGCAACCATAGGCCTATTATTATTTAGCACATGACTAGCTATCTTCCTGAGCTTTGTCTTAATAATACTCCCAATTGGTGCTTCTACCTGTACCTAATAAACCACTGCTGGCTGGTTATAATCCTGAACACAATAAAGATCATTCTCCACAGCAGAAACTGGAAACAGGGCAAGGCAGAAAGAGATCTCATAACTAACTGCATTGCAGTCTGAACTCAGTGACACAGCAACATTCTAAGAGGTCTTAGATCAACAGAAGTAGCATTGGAATCCAAAACCTTCTAACTGTCATATCAAATTTCAACAAGATGATGCTCCAGAAACAACAAAGAAGGCTTTGTGCAGAAATCAACAAAAGGAAAACAAACCTGAAGAAGAGCATAAGAACTATACCAGCCAAACTGTGCAGAAAAGTGAAACAGGGAAGAAATCACAGAGAACCAGAAATTTTCAAAGGAATGAGAAGACATCCAGATTTTTTCCATTTTACCTGAAAATCCGGATTTGGGGTTGAGACCCTTCAGGGGTGAGCTCAGGTCTGGGGGGTGAAACCCCCCCAAGCACACGTATGGTAACCAGTAGTCAATCAGTCAGTCACTCAGTCAGTCGGTGGAAGTCAGTAATCAACTATTCTAGTACCGTGCTCGGGCCATATCTATCGGAAAGAGCAGTTCTGAGGAGTTCTTCAGGAGTAGTCCAAGAGAGGCGGTTACAGCTCTGATAAGATGGAAGGCTTGCTTCGCTGGAAGCGGTAATAGCCGTAGGACGATGACAGGAGTTTTTGATAAGGAGCAGGAGGTACGATTGGCGGGAAGGGTGCAGGAGCAGCTGTTGGAAATCCGTAGGACGATACGCGGTTGACTGCTTGGTTGATTGATCGGAGACGACTGTTGGCTGCAACGGTGGCTGCTATGGCTCTGCCGCTCCGACCTGAGGCAAGGTAATTGTACATCAATGTTAGGGGAACGTATCGGACAAACCACGCTCTGCTACCAGAAATGTGGCAATTCAAGTCCAAAGCTAAGTTTAGTTAAAGTTCATGTGGAAGTTAAACGTTAACTTGGTACTAAGGGAGACTGGATATTAGACTCTCACACAGCGCCCACTGTGAGACTCCCCCACGAGATGGCCAGACCCCCCTCCCCCATAGCATATTTCTAATATGTGTAACTGGAATACGCATTATAATATGATATAATATTATAATATAAATGTGTAGCGTAAATATGCAAGCGCTTAGAAAGTGTGTACTTGGAATACGCAGCATACTTTCAGTGTTCCATTAAACGTTAACGTTAAACGTTAAAAACTCGTTAGAAAACTTCAAAACCACATAAAATCTGAAAAACTTCATTTACTGATAAAAGTAAATAATTGAACCCCTCTCCTTCAGGTAAATTGGAATTTAACTAATTACGTACAGTCGAGTTTACAGCTCACAGCCATTTCCCTCAATCTTTTTTGTAAAGACTACCAATGCTATTATATATATCGTGCAACGTATTTCGTATACTTCTCTATCTCACGTGTCTGCAACGTATATATTTATATGCAGCATAATAATAGAATATAATGGATTTATAATGAATTATTTAAAAAGCTATTAGGTTTTAAAACGCAATATAAGTAATTTTTAATTGAACTTATATCGAAAAGATTAAATTTTATGTTGAAAAAATGGCCATTTTTAGCTGAAAAAAGTTTGGGTATAGTTTGGCTACAGTTTTTTACAAATTTCCTATTTTTGATCCTCCCAAGCCAGATTTTTACTTTATACTCCCCCCCCCAACCCAACAGGTGGTACAGTTTCACCAGCCAAACTTTCGACCCCTTTCCCCCCAAGAATTTTCGACATATACCCTCCCCCCAACTTTCCGTGTACCCCACCCAACTAGTGGCGGATCCAGGATTTTGAAAAAGGAGGGGGCCCGCTGAGAAATTTTTTCGGGGGGGGGGGGGGAGGGTGGAGGTAAAAAATTTTCTTTTTCCAGGAAAAAAATATTTTTACAAGAAAAATAATATTGTGTATAAAAAAGATTAGTTCACTTGCCAATTGGAAAACAACTATATCCCATGAGCAAAGCACAGCATGGAGAATTGACACAACAAGCACACGAGGGGTCTGGGAGCAAAGCCCCCCAGAAGTTGAAGAAGAAGAAGAGTTTTGAAATTGGAAAAA